>JAMYXO010000205.1:0-32500 GCA_033310375.1 Conus canariensis
GGGGGTTGGGGGGAAGGGGGTTTTTTTTTAAAGGGGGGGGGGGGTTTTTTTTTTTTTTTGGCCCCCCCTTTTTTCTTTTTTGGGGGGGGGTTTTTTTTAATTCCCCCTTTTTTTTTTTTTTTTTTTTGCCTTTTTTTTTTAAAAAAAAAAAAAAAAAAAAAAATTAAAAAAAGGGGGGGGCCCCCCCTTTCCCGGGCCCCCTTTTTAAAAACCCCCCCGGGGGGAAAACCCTCCCGGGCCCCCCCCCCCCCCAAAAAACCCCCGAAAAAAACCCCCCCCCCCGGGGGGGGGGGGGGGGTTTTTTTTTTTTGTTGGTTTTAAGGGGGGTGGGGACCCTGGGTTGGATTTTTTTTGGGGGGGGCCCCTTTTTAAACCCCCCTTTTTTTCCCCCCTCTTCTTAAATTTCCCAAACCCCTTTCCCCCCCGGGGGGAAACCCTTTTTTGGGGGCCCAAACCCTTTTTCCCCCCCAAAAGGGCCCGGCCCGTTCCCCTTTTCTCTTTTCCCCTTTTAAAAACCCCTTTTTGGGGGGGGGCCCCCCTTTTCCCCTTTCCGATTTTTCCCCCCCCCTCCCCCAAAAAGGGGGGCCCTTTTTTTTGGGGTTTTTAAAAACCCCCGGCCCCTTTTTTTTTTTCCTTTTCCCCCCCGGGCCCCCCCCCCTTTTTTTTTTTCCCCCCCCCCCCTTTTCCCCCCCTTTTTTTTTTTCCCCCCCTAGGGAAAAAATTTTTTCGTTCCCGGGGGGGAAATTTTTTTTTGGGGGGGCCCCCCCCAAATTTTCCCTTTTTTTTAAAAAAAAAAAAATTAAAATTCCCAAAAAGGGGGGGGGGGCCCCCCCCCTGGTTTTTGAAAAAAATTTTTTCCCCCCTTTTGGGTTTTTGGGGGGGGGGGTTTTTTTGGTTTTTGTGCTTTGGGGGTGGTTTTAATTTTTTTTTTTGTTTAAAACCTTTTTTAAACCCTTTTTTTTCCAAATTTTTTGGGGGGCCCCCCCCTTTTTTTTAAAAAAACCCCCTTTTTTTTTTTTGTGTTTGGGGGAAAAAAAAAAATTTTTTTTTTTCCCCCCCCCTTTTTTTCCCCCCCTTTTTTTTTGTCTTAAACCTTTTTCTTTAAAAACCCCCTTTTTCCCTTTTACTTTTTTTTTGGGGGTCCGTTTTTTCCCCCCCTTCCCCCTTTTTTTTTTTTTTTTTGGGGCCGGGGGAAAAACCCCGTTTTTTGGGGTTTTTGGGGGCCCCCCCTTTTTTTTTTTTTTTTCCCCCCCCTTTTTTTTTCCCCCCCGGGGGGGTTTTTGGGATTTTTAAAAGGCCCCCAAACCTAACCCAAATTTTTTGAAACCCCCGGGCCCCCTTTTTTAACCCCAAAAAAAAAACCCCCCTTTTTCATTTTTGGGGGAAACCGGGGGGGGCCCTTTAATATTTGGGCGGGGCCCCCCAAAAAACCCCCCTTTTTTAAAAAAAGGGGGGCCCGGCTTTGTTTTTTTGGGCCCCGGTTTTTTTGGGGCCCTTGTTTTTTTTTCTGTTTTTTTTTCCCCCCCTTTTCCCCCTCGTCTTTCTCCGCCCCTTCCCCCCTTTTTTCCCCTTTTTTTCCCCCCCTTTTTTTTTTCTCTCTCTCTCTCTTTTTCTTTTTTTTACTTTTCTCCCCCCCCCTTTTTTTTTTTCCCCCCGTTTTTCCCCCCTTTTTTTTTTGGGCTTTTTTCTTTTTTTTTTCTCCCTTTTAAAAATTTTTTTGGGGGGTTTGTTTTTTTGGGGTTTTTTTTTTTTTTTTTTTTTTTTTTTTGTTTTTTTGGCCCCCCCCCTTTGGGTTTTTTTTATTTAATTTTTCCCCCCCCCCTTTCCCCCCTTTTTTTTTTTTTTTCTCTCCTTTTCCCTTTTTTTTTTCCCAAAAATTTTCCCCCCCGGGGTTATCCCCTTTTTGGGGGGGTTTTTTTTTTTTTTTTTTTCCCCCCTCCGTTTTTTTTTTTCCCCCCCCCCCTTTTTCCCCTTTTAAATTAAATTCCCCCCCCTTTTCCCCCCCTTTTTTTTGGGTTTTTTCCCCCTTTCCCCCCTTTCTTCCCCCTTTTTAACCCCTTTTCCACCCCCCCTTTTTTTTTTCCCCCCTTTTTTGCCCCCTTCCCAAGGGCCCCCTGGTTTTTCCCTTTAAAAAAATTTTGGCCCCCCCCCTTTGGGTTTTGGGAAAAAATTTTTTTCAATTTTCCCCCCCCCTTTTTTCCCCCCGGCCTTTTAAAAAAAAACCCCTTTTTAAAAACCCCCCCCCCAAAAAACCCCCCCCCCAAAAAAAAAAAAAAATTTTTTTTAAAAAATTTTCCCCCCCCCCCCCCTTAAAAAAAAAAATTTTTTTCCCCTCCAACGGGAAAAAAAATTTTTTTTTTTTTTTTAAAATTTTCCCCCCCCCAAAAAATTTAATTTTGGGGTTTCCCAAAAACCCCTTTTTAAAAAAAAACCCCCAACCCCTTTAAAAATTTTTTTTCCCCCAAAAAAAAAAAAAGGGGGGGCCCCAAAGGGGAAATTTGGGGTTTTGGGGCCCCCGGCCCCAAAACCCCAAAACCCCCCAAAAACCCCCCCCCCCCCCCCCCCTTTTTTAAATTTTTTGGGAAAATTTTTTTTAAAAAAAGGGGGGATTTTTTTTTTTTTTTGGGAAAAAAAAAAAATTAAAAAGGGGGGTTTTTTTTTTTTTTTTTAAAAAAAAAATTTCCTTTTTAAATTTTTAAAATTTTAAAAAAAAAAAGTTTTGGGGCCCCCTTTTTGGGGGAAAAAAAATTTTTGGGCCCCCTTTCCCGGCCAAAAAAAAATTTTTTTTCCCTTTTTTTTTCCCCCCCTTTTTAAAAAATTTTTTTTTTAAAAAAACCCCCCCCAAAAAATTCCCTTTTAAAAGGGGGGAAAAAAAAAAAACCCCGGGGGTTTTTTTTTGGGCCCCGGGGGGTGGGGGGAAAATTTTTTTTAAAAAAAAACCTTGGGGAAAAAAAACCCCAAAAGGGGCCCCCTTTTTTAAAAAAAAAGGGAAAAAAAAACCCCCCCCCCCCCCTTTTTTTTTGCCCCTTTTTTTTTGGGGGGAAAAAAAAAAAAAAAAAAAAAAAAAAAAAAAAGGGGGGGAAAAAAAAAAAAACCCCCCCAAAAAAAGGGGAAAAAAAAAATTAATTTCCCCCCCCCCTTTTTAAAACCCCCCCCCCCCCCAAACCCCCCCCCGGTTTTTTTAAAAAAGGGGGTTTAAACCCGGGTTTTCCCCGGGCCCTTTGCTTTTTCCCCCCCGGGGGGGGAAAAAAACAAAACAACAAAGGGGGGCCCCCCCCCGCCCCAAAACTTTTTTTTTTTAAACCCTTTTAAAAAAAACCCCAAAAATTCCCAAAAAAACCCCTTTTTATTTTCTCCTTTCCCTTTTTTTTTGGGGGGGGTTGGGTTGGGGGTTTTTGGGGGGTTTTTTTTTTTTTTGTTTTGGGGAAAGGGGGTTTTTCCCTTTTGGGGCCCTTTTGGGGGGGGGGGTTTTTTGTTTGGGGGGGTTTTTCCCGGGGGCCCAAATTTTTTTTTCCCCCGGGGGGGGTTTTTTAAACCTTTTTCCCCCCTTTTTTTTAAAAATTTTTTTTTTTTTTGGAATTTTTTTTCCCCCCAAAAAAGGGGGGAAAAAATTTTTTTTCCCCTTTTTTTTTCCCCCCCCCCCTTTTTTTTTTTTTAAAACTTTTTAAAAATTTTTTGGGGGGGGAAAAAAAATCCGGGGGGGGAAAAAAAAAGGAAGGGAGGGGGGGGGGGGGGGGGGGGGGGGGGGGAAATTTTTTTTTTTTTTAAAAAAAAAGGGGCCCCAAAATTCCCCCCCCCGGGGGGGTTTAAAAAAATTTTTAAAACCCCCAAAAATTTTGGGGGAAAAAAAAAATTTTTTTTAAAGGGGGGGGGCCCGGTTTTAAAACCCGGGGAAAAAGGGGGTTTTTTTTAAAAAGGAAACCCCCCGGGGTTGGGGCCCCCGGGGGGGGGGAAAAAAAAAAAAAGGGGGAAAAAAAAACCCCCCCCCGGGGGGGGTTTAAAAGGGGGGTTTTTAAAAAAAATTGGGGCCCCCCCAAAAAAAACCCCCAAAAAATTTTTTTTGGGGGAAAAGTTAAATTTTTTTAACAAAAATTTCAAATTTTTTTTTTTTTAAAAGGGGGTTTTAAAAATTTTTCAAAAATTTTTTTTTTCCCTTTTTAAAAAAATTTTTTTTCCCCCCCCTTTTTTTTTCCTTTAAATTGAAATTTTTATTTTTTTAAAAAAATTTAAGGTTCCCTTGGGGTAAAAAAAATTTGGAAAAAAATTTTTTTTTTAATTTTAATTTTTTAATTTTTTTTTTGGTTTTTTTGAAATTTTTTAAAATTTTTTTTTTTCTTTTCCGCCCCCAAAAAAAAAAAAAAAAAAAAAAACCCCTTAAAAAAAAAAGTAGGTACCCCGGGGGAAAAACAAAAAACCCCAAAAATTTTTTCGCCCCCCAAAAAAAAAGAAGAAAAAAAAAAAAAAAGGGGGGGGGGGAATTAAAAGGCAAACCCAACCCGGGTTTGGGGGGTTTTTAAAAAAAAAAAAAACAACGGGGAAAAAAGGGCAATTTTTTTTTCTTCCCCCCAAAAAAGATTTTTTTACCGGGAAAATTAAAATTTTTGAAATGGTAGACTTTGGAAATTAAAAGGTTTTCCCGTTTTTTTTTAAAATTTTTGGGGAAAATTTCCCTTAAAAATTTTACCCCCAAAATAGGGCCCAAAAAATTTAAAAAAGGTTTAAAGGGGGGGTTTTAAAGGGAATTTCCCCCCCTCAAACCCCAAAAAAAAAAAACCAAAATAAAAAAAAATTTTTTTTAACCCAAAGCCCAAAAAAAAAATGGGCTACCCAAAACCCAAGGGTTTTTTCCCCTTTTCCCCAAAAAAAAAAAAGGGAATTTTGGGTTTATTCGGGGGAAAAGGGGAAAAGGGGGTTTAAAAAAGGGAAAATTTTTGGGTTTTTTTTTTGGGGACATCCCGATTTTGGGGGAAAACCCCAAAAAAAAATTTAAAATTTTTCCCCCCCTAACCCAAAAAAAGGAACCAAAAAAAAACAAAAAAACCCGAAAACCCCCACCCTCCAAGTAAAAACCCCAAAAAAACCACAATTTTCGAAAAAACGGGGAAAGGGGGAAAAAAAGGCTTTTTTTTTAAAAAACCCCCCCCAAAAAAACCCGGAAAAGGGGGTTTAAAATTTTCCTTTAAAGGGGGTTGGGCCCCACCCCTTTTTTGGGGGTCCAAAACCCTTTTTCCCCCCTTTTTTTTTTCCCCCCAAAAAATTTTCCTTTCCCCGTTAGCTTTTGTTTTGTTTTTCCCTTAAAATTTTATTTGAAGAAAACCCCTTTCCCCAAAAATCCCCGGGGCCCAAAACCCCCAAGGGAATTTTGCCCTTTTTTTTTTAAAGGGACCCCCTTTTTCCCCCAACTTGGTTTTTTTAAAAAACCGGACAATGAAAATAAAACTCTTTTGTCTAAGCATGGGGTTTTTGGGTTTTTGGTTTTTTTGGAAAAAAAGGTTTTTTCCCAAAAGGGTTTTTAAAAGAAAGTTTTTCCAAACCCCGAATTTTTCCCCGGGTTTTTTTGGGGGGTTTTTTTGGGGGGGTTTTTTTTTTTTTTTCCCAAGGTTTTTTCGGTTTTTTTTCCCCACGTTCACTTCTTTGGGCACGGCCCCCACAAAAAAGGTCCAAATGGGGAAAAAAAAAAAAGGGGGGATTAATTTTAAAAGGGGGGGGGATGGCAAAAAAAAAGGGGGGGCTTTTGGGGGGGGGGGGGGGGGGTTTTGGGGGTTTTTTAAAAGTAAAAGGGAAAAGGGGGAAAATTTAAAGGGGAAATTTTCCCCGAAAACCCCCCTTTTTTTTTGGTGGGGGAGTTGGAATGTGGGGGGTTTCTGGCCGGGGGGCGGGGTTTTTTTTTTGTTTTTGCAGTTTCCCCTTTTTTAAACCCCCAAAACAAAAAAACCTTTTTTTTTCCAAACCCCTTGCAAAAAAAAAAAAGGGGGGTTGGGAAAGGGCCCCAAATAAACAGGAAAAATGGAAAATTTTTCAGGGTTCAATTTGAAGGGGGGGCCCAAAAAAGGGGACATCCGGGTGGGCCCCCGGGGATGAAAGGGGCCGGGGTTCCTTTCCTTCCTTGTGGGGGGTTTGGTTTAGGCGGGTCAAAATTTTTTAAAAAAATGCCTCAGCCCTTTTTATTTTTTTGGGAAAAATTTTTTGGGATCACAAAAATTTTTTTTTTTGTTTTTTTTTCCCCAAAACCTTTATTTTTCTAAAAAACTGGTTTCCCCGGGGGATTTTCCTTTTTGTTTTCATCTTTCCCCCCCCCCGGGGAAAATGGTTTTATTTTGGAGTACCTTCCCCCCAAATTTCCCGATTGAGTTTAGGGGGTTTTTGTCAAAAATTTTTTTAAAAGGGGGGTTTTTTTTTTTTTTTTTTCATTTAAAATGGGGCCAAAAAATTTTTTTTTTTGGGGGCCCCAAAAATTTTTTTTTTTCCCCTTTCTAAAAAGGTTTGGGCCCTTTTTTCTTCCCCCCCTACCCCAAAAAAAAAAAGGATGGCAAAATTTTTTTTAAAAAAATTTTGAACCCAAAAATTATTTAAGCAGTACTTTCCCCATTTTTTAAATCCCAATTGTCATTTCCCCCGAAAAATTTCCCCCGGGGACTTCTTTAGACCTTGGGCGAAGTTGTCCCGGATTTTTGGAAAAATATTTTTCTTTGACCGGGGCCCAAGCGAAAGGGCTTTCTTTCAGAATTTCCCAAAGTAATTTTTTTTTTTAAAAAATTTTAAAACCAGGACAAAGGGGGGGGGGGGAAACCCCCCCTTTTTGTTTTTTTTTCAAAAAAATTTTCCCCTCTTTTCGTTTTTTAAAAAATTTTTTCCAGGGGAAAGGGTAAACCCTTTTTTTTATAAAAAAATTTTGTTGGGTTTTTTTTTTTTTTTAGAAAAAAAGGGAAAAAACCCCCAAAAAAAAAGGGAAAAATTCTTTCCCCATTTTAAAAACCCAAAGGAAATTTTGGGGGGGTTTTTTTTTTTAACACCAAAAAAACCCGGTTTTTCCAATAAAAGGGGAAAATTTTTTTGGGTTTAAAACCCCCCCCGAACAGAAAACCGGGGGGGTTACCCCAAAAAAGTCCCAAAACCCCGTTCCGGGGGGTTTCCCCCCAAAAGGGGTTTTCCCCCCTTTTTTGGGAAAAATAAAAAAACCAAAAAAATCGGACTGGGAAAACCCCCAAAAACCCACCCCAAACCCCCCCCCCAAAAAACCCAAAAACACAAAAAAACGCCCAAACCATAAAACACAAAAACCCCCAAAACCCAAAAAACAACCCCCAAACACTCCCACAAAAAAAAACCCCAAAAACACACCCCAAAAAACCCCCCCCCCCAAAACCCCGGGGAAAAAAATAGAGAAGAAATTTAAAAAAAAATAAATTTTGAAAAAAAGGGGGTTTTTTAGGAAGAAAACCTTTAAAAAAAAAAAAAAGGAAAACCCCCAAAAAAAACAATAAAAAACCCCAAAACCCCCTTTTTTTTTTTTAAAACCCCCCAATTTTTTTTTCCCCCTTTTTTTTGGGGAAAACCAGGGTGTTTTTGAGGGTTTGGGGTGGGGAAAATTTTTCCGGGGCCCAAAAAATTTGGGAAAATTTTTGGGGGGCCCCAAAATTAGGTTTTTTTTGGGGTCGCCATTCCCCTTCCCCCCGGCGCCAGACTGCCAATGTACTAGTTACGGGGGCAGGGTGCATTCCCACCCCAGAAGTGGAAGCGTCTCACCTCTGCCCAAAAAACATCTGATACAGCCAGACTACATCATTTAAGGAGCCCAGTACAATCAACTAACAGAGAAAATCCTGTGTAGCATAGGGTCAATGCTCAGGTCACGGCCTGTACCCCCAATACCTTCTCCACCTCCACTGTAAAGGGGAATCAGGAGCCAGCACAGCGTTGTGGCTCACAAGACGTCCACTACTGTACCATACCCAATCATGCAGGTGCGGGCAGGGAGGGAAGGAGTCGGGGGAGGGGACTGCAGGCGGAAATAGAAACAAGTCCAAGCGTAATGACTACTGCCGCCGGACAAAACCAATGACAAGAACAAACACGACCCTTTACAGACCTCTTTTGTCCTTGTTCCTCAGGGGCACCAAGAAACACCATCTGGGACCATTCAACACTAAGAACGAGCAGATCACTCACTTTTTCTATCAACGTGATTGGACAAGATTACACCATTTCTTCGTAGGCCGTCGCGTTTGTCATGTCATTTGTTTGTTCTTCGTTTGTGCGGCATAGTCCTTTAATTGTTTTTTAGAACTGCTTCTGGAAAGAAAAGGTTGAATCAACCCACAAAGACGATCCAATGAAGCGTATCCTGAACAACCCCAGCCTAATTACTGCCCCTTGGCTTTCTTGTAGAATTACTACAGCCTTATCTTCCCTTATTCAAAAAGGCTACTGTAATTGTGTTCTTCTCTCAACATCGAATTCACTCTTGTGCGGCACGAAAAGGATAACAAATGGAGTGAACAAAATCTGATTGGTATGATTTAGAGGGAATGAGTATGGTATTAAATGTTAAGAGGGAGCCGGGGAGGTGTCAAAAAGAGGAACGATTATAGATCCGTTGAAGCTGTATTTTGTTATCGGTGGTGCTGATGATGTCAACTGTGAGGTTGCTGTTGCTGTTGATTACGTGTCATTGTTCTTGCATTCTTCACCACCGGCCTGCTCCATGTGATGACGCTCGTCCCATACACAAAACCCACACATCCGGACACGCCTTAGCCACAAACCAGTCCCAGGAGCAATGTGTTTTCAGGGAGAACAATATCCAACAGGACAACTGACAAATACATCCAGCAAGTGAAGGTCTTCGTACCGGATGCTCCACAATGGGCACCTCTCTCGTGGTGACCCAAGCAAAGAAATGTTTCAGTTCGTGAGTTACCTTCCCCTTACCTGTCCCCTGATTGATCATTCTTGATAAGCTCGTGTCAACTTCTTCAAATGAAAGCCTCAGAACCTTCATCATTATTATGTCTATGTCGCTGAAGTCACACAAATAGGTGGCATCTTATCCTTTACAACTGTGTTGAGGACCCGAAAAGCCCCTTATTTTTTAAAAACTAAACTGTATTTTGCACGATCGATTTTGCGCCTCTTTTCTCCATCGCCCCGCCAGTTAACATGGTTGTTTCGGTAGTTACCTTCCACGACCTCCTTTGATTGATCGTAATCTGGATTATTTCGTGTCGACTCTATCACATGGGTGCCTCGAACCTATATCATTATATGTATACGTCGCTACAAGTCACAACAATGAATTTACTTTATACTGGACTAAAAAAGCCCATATTTTCCCTAAACTGGTATCTTGCATAATCAAATTTCGGCGTCTCATTTTATCATCTTTTTCGGCCAACCCAAACACCTGGACTATTTCTTTTCCCAAAAGTTTGTGAGAAAAACTGTCGAATCACTCAACGTACGTTCCAAGTCATTCCGTAATGCTCTCATGTTCGTGGCATCGCATACCTACGATCTTTTCCGCACATGTTTTTGCGACCTACGACATGACTCTGACGATCCCGACCTGTCTGGAACAGTCGCCTTCTTCGTTCCACTTTGATGTCATAGTCGAGTTGTGCGCTAATTGTCCACTCTAACTAAATTCAGACTCCCGATCGACCGTGTTGTGATGCTTCCCATGTCTCATGATATCTACAACTGAAAATGTATAACATTATTGGTCCTTTCCACAGAGTATTTTTTCCAGAGCTAATGTCGACATCCATTCTGAGAGGAAAGCCAGTTGTGTTTGGTACTTCATTCAAAGACCAGTTCTCTCCGCCTCAGATACAGTCTTGGATGAATCACATCTACAGTGTGAAACAGACTGAAAACTGCCTGCTGTTTCAGCTCAGACAAAAAGAGTTCATGCTGTTTTGGGTGTTTCTCATCTGCAATAGAGAAAAATAGGACAGCAACCCTCGTTCACTGCGGGTTCATTCTCCGATTCGATCAACTGAATCCTCATAAATTAATTATAATATAGAAAAAGCGCGTGCCTCTGTGAAGAAATGCTTTGTTCCATTTGTTAAGGTCTGGAATATGAGTATGTAGGCTTTAAAACCCGTTTGTGAGGGTGATTCCTTTCTTAATGACAACTGTTTTTCTGCACGAGCGTTTCTTAGACTCTGGCTTCGAGCAATCATCATTGAAAACGGCACTGTACATACAGTCGTACGGTCTGACATATCATTTCTTCGATTTTCTGCATTAATAATCATTTGGCGCTCTCATGGAGGAGAGAAGGCATTGTTCCTTTTTCGTGTTCATTATCAGCAATGTTGTTTTCTGAGGCCTGACAGAAGAGCACAGAGGTCGAAACGCACCATGAGTTTTGTCTTCTCTTTTGTTTTGCTCCCTTTTATCTGGCGGAAGACTTTTTTTTCTCTGTTAGGTTCGTTTCAAATGTCCACCTTTCGTCATCTCACTTAGAAATCAAATTATTATCATTATTATTACCAATGCCAGTCCCTCACAATGAGTCCTTATGATTTCTCCATGCGTCTTTGGTCCTGTCTGTGTTGTTCATGTATGTCAGCGGCATTACGCACACAGACAAAACAAAAACCAAAAACAACCTAAAGCAGCCTAATTGGCGTGTAGGCAGGTGGTAAAGTTCAACGTGCACCCATGTCGTTTGTGATTAGGTGATGGAGTCTAGTAGGCCGAGTTGCAGGCTGAAGACGACTGATGACAAGTCTTCCAATCGACAACAGTGCAGGTTCCAGGACAACAACTGATCACTCGCAGTTTTCCAGAACTCAGAGTCAGCGATCCAACAACGGTGACACTCTCAGTGTTCCTGCTCAGCTTGCCTGTATACAATGTAGCCCCGACAATCCTCATGACGTTTCCCAGTGCATTCATATGGCTTCAATCTCAACACCAATGTTCATACCGTATGGCATTGACAACAGTGGCATATTGACAACTACCACCACAAGCTTATACTGATCATGTAAAGTGTCACAAATTCCATCTACTCCCCGAATAACAACACACCTCTATTTGTTTCATACAAATGACCATTTTTCTTTACAGTACGTAAACGTTGGAATTTGGTGGGTTTTGGTTCTCTTATGAAATACAAGAAAGTATCTGCGTGTCTTTGTCAACAACTACTTCCCTTAGGAAATCAAGATTCTTGTCACTCTCTCTCTCCTCTCTCGCTCTCTTCTCTCTTCAATCTTCTCGTCTCTCTCCTCTCACTCTCTCTCTCTCTCTCCTACCCTTGCTATGTTTCATAATAATAATTGTCGTCTATCTCAGATCATCCTCCGCCGTTAAGCTATCTTCTTTCTCTGTCCCTGTCCTGTCTTCTGGCTGTCTGTATGTCTGTATTCTGTATGTCGTTGTCTGTCTCTGTCTCTGTCTCTCTGGTCTCTGTCTCTCTGTCTCCTGTCTTCTCTGTCCTGTCTGCCTCTCCTCTCTCTCTCTCTCTCTCCTATCCTCTGTCGTTGCTCTGTCTGTCCCTCTCTCTGTCTCATCTGTCTCTCTGTCTAGTCTGTCAGTCCGCCTGTCTGTCTTCTCTCCCCCTCTCTCTCTCTCTCTCCTCTCACTCTACTCTCTCTAGTCTAAAAGACAGAGGAATAGCTACCATGAGATGGCCCCCAGAGTAGGAGCAATAGACCATTAGAGAGTAGGGGAAAAGAGAGAGTGAGGGAGAGAGGAGGGAGAGAGAGAGGGAGGAGGGAGGTGAGAGAGAGGAAGGAGGGAGAGAGAGAGAGAGAGAGGGAGGGAGGGAGGGGGAGAGAGGGAATGGAGGGAGAGTAGAGAGAGATAGAGAGAGAGAAGAGAGGAAGGGAGGGAGGAAGATAGTAGTCATAACTCAGAACGCATATGGTTTACTTCATATAAAGCAGGCTCATGGCCGGCCCCCTTATGAGGGGGGCATGAGAACATAACAACAATTAAAAATCACAAAGAACACAAGAAAAAACTGCATGTACTAACTCTGTCAACGAAACGCATGACTAATCTTACGACTGAAAATGCCTTGAATGTAGAGAGCGAGATCGAGGGAGAGAGAGAGAGAGAGAGAGAGAGAGAGAGAGAGAGAGAGAGAGAGCGAGAGAGTAGACAGACAGACAGACACAGACAGAACAGAGACAGAGAGTACAGAGAGAGACGAGCCAGAACGAGCACAGAGAGACAGAGATAGAGACCCAAGAGAGAGACACACAGAGAGTAAGAAGAGAGATATAGAGGGCGGTGGAGAGAGAAGCCTAGACAGACAAGCGAGAACACCTGAAATGCAAGAGATGACTGCACACTGTGGGAGACGATTCTCCAGAGCAGCATGCGCAGGAAGAGAGAGAGAGAGAAGAGACAGAGAGAGAGAGAGGGAGAGAGAGAGAGAGTCAGAGAGAGACGGACAGACAGACAAGACAGACATCAGACGAGACTAGACAGACAGACAGAACCCTGAAAAGAGGTGAGTTAATGATTATGGCAGGACGGTCCTAAAGCACCACACAGGAGAGAGAGGAGGGATGAGGGGGACCATGTGGGCGCCCTCCGTGCGCCAAGGCTGAGAGAGAGAGAGAGACAGAGAGAGAGAGAGAGAGAGCGGTGGAGTGAGTAATCACTACAGTCGATGGCTTGCTTTCTCGAACGGTTGTCTGTATAAAACACATAGAATACAGGTACAGAAATGTTCACTACAGGATTAAACGCCAAATGGATAGAGAAACATGAAAAAAATTGATTACAGAATTATGAGCAATATCCAGATCGAATTTAGATGCTTTATGAAAAATCAACAGCAGACTGTTTGACAAATTCTTCAACGCTTAAATGTCGTCTTAGTTCCAGCTTGAGCGCGCGCTCCAGCAAAAATTCACACTCACTTGTTTTACTCTCTCTCATATGAGAAAGGGATAGTGCAGACAGAAGGCACTGAATGCTCGTAAAGTAAACAAAATGGTATGCACCGTTCATTATTTGGGGGGGGTGGGGGGGGGGGGGGAATAAAAATGCACTACTCAGTTTCGTTACAGTAGATCTGTACTTTACGTTTTCAAAACAGTCCTTCTTTGAGGTGATTCGTTACTCAGTGCAATTAATTACAATACCCTTATTTGTAACACATCTATAAAAGTGCTTATATTTCACGCCAAACAGTTTGCTGTAGTGAATACGTTCTGCTTTCACCTAGGGGCTCACAGACCACTGATACTGTAGAAATCCACTGACTTAGGACGGCTTCCTCCGCTTCCTTTGTGACTCACGGTACTTGCATATACGCTATGCTTTTACCATGTGGGTATGAAGGAAAAGAGTAGGAAAAATGGCAGAGAAGAAGGTAAGAAAATAGACCACAAGAAGAAAAAAGAAGAACGAGAAGTAGCCAAGACATAATGAAACAGACAACACCAAGAGGAAAATGAATGCAATAATGTAACGAACGGGGTGACTGCTCTGAAATTTCTTTCACGCGCATGAGAGAGAGAGAGAGAGAGAGAGAGAGAGAGAGAGAGAGAGAGAGAGATAGAGAGAGGAGAGAGAGAGAGAGAGAGAGAAACTTTTGTTACTCAACAATAAACCAATTAAAAACAGATGTCTATTCTTCCATTTTATCCTTTCAATTCTACTTTGTAATAAGTATAACATATTGTCAGACACACTCTTTGTAAAAAGATGATGAAATAGATCAAAAGCGAGCAAAAGACAACACCAGAAACAACAATAGTATCATCTACAAGGACAAGAGAGAGAAAGAGAGAGAGAGAGAGAGAGGAAGAGAGAGAGAGAGATAGACAGACATGACAGACATACACAGACAGACATACGAGACAGACAGACAACATATGGAGAGAGGAGGACTTCATAGCAAATAAACGAACACAGCCTGTGTTATGATCAAGGAACGAGAACTGGACACAGTTCAAAAGCAGGGAACGTGTGGGGCGATAGAAGGGTGGGTGTTACAACACACAGGTCCATTGCCGTTCTTGCCCTCGACTTTTAACAACCAATTAGCAAATTGATTAGAGGCGGGAAGCGGCAGAAAAGGTCATGGAAGTCATGTATGGGAAACAGGCAGAATGTGTTTCCAGCTGCCTAGCACAGTGGGCATGTGTCACAGTCCATTGACCGACCTGAGGGCTGCGCGCTCTTTTGACCTTGATCGGTGTGTATGGACATGAAAACCTTTACATTGGCTTTTCACCATCAGTTCACGAACGAGAAACTGGAGTTTATTCCATCATGCTCTCTCTCCGTCTTCTCTATCTCTCTCTATCTCTCCTCTGTATGTGTGTTGTGTGTGTGTTATGTGTGTGTGTGAGTGTGTGTGTGTGTGTGTGTGTTGTTTGTGAGTGTCAATGTCTCTTGCTTTTGCTATTAATGCGTCTGTTCTGTGTGAGGGTTTTCATGTCTGTTTGTTTTTTTCTTGTTTCACACAGATTATGTCGGTCAATGTTACAGCTCTCACCCTTTCTCTGGCTCAGTCTGTCTGTCTGTCCTCTTTCCTCCCCCCCCCCCCGTCTCTTCTGTTTCCACCTCTCTATCTCTTCTCTCCCACTATCTCTCTATCTCCCTCCCTCTCTCGTCTCGTCTCCTCTCCTCTTCTCTCTTCTACTCTCTCTCCCTCCTCTTTATGTCTTTGCTCTTACGGTCTCTTCGTGCAGCTGTCTATCTGTGTCTCTATTCTGTCGTCTGTCTGTCGTGTCTGACTCTGACATGTCTCCTTATCTCTCTCTCTCTCTGAGATGCTTGAGGACAATTTTCCCCAGTACATTTCATGGGGGGTGATGTTTGCGCCACGGCCCGAGTCGTTGACTGACTGATCACTTTCTCTTTGGCACAGGGAAGATTGTGGATGACCCCATAATCGCGAAAAAAAAAACAAAAAAATTTTTTCCCCAATAACAAAAACAAAAAAAAAAAGAACAAAAAGAACAAAGAAAGACACGATGGGGTTTTTTTTAAAAAAAAGAGAAAAATAAAAAAGCAAAAAAAAAAAAAAAATGACAAGGCCCCCAAAACAAAAAAAAAAATGGGGGAAAAAAACCCCCCATAGAAAAAACATAGAAAGGGTCAATGAAGAAAAAAAATTTAATGAAAGACGGACACAAAAATTTTAAAAAACCCAAAAAAAACAAAACAAAAAAAAACAAAAAACCCCAAAAAAAAAAAAAACGAAAAAAAAAAAAAAAAGAAAAAAACAAAAGAAAGGGAGAAAGAAATATACAACAAAAAAACCCAAAAAGGATACAAAAAATAAAAAAAATTTTTTTTAAAACAGTAAAATGTGGGAAAAATAATAAAGACGGAAAAAGAAAAAAAAAAGGGTTTTTTTAAAAGAAGAAGAAGAAAAAGCTAAAAAAAAAGAAGGGTTTTTGGTTGCTTGTTTGGATTCTTTAAACGGTTTTTAAAAAGGGTTTTTTCCAAGATCTGCCCTTTTGTTCCTCTCTCTTTTTTCCTCCCCCCTTCCCCCTCCCCCCTCCCCCCCCCTTTTCCTCTCTCCCCCCTTTTTGCTATTTTGAAAAAATTTTGATTGCGTTACCCCCCAATTGCTAAAAAAAAAAAAATTTTTCATATGTGTAACAGATATAAAAACCCAAAAAAAACAAAAAAAAATTGGGATTTGGGGGTCGTATTTTCATTAAAAGGTAGCGCTTAAATCTTTCTTATTTCCCTTTTGTGTGTGGTGTTTTGGTGTTGTGTGTGTGTGGTGTGTGTTGTGTGTTTTTGTGTGTGTGGTTTTTGGGGTTTTGTGTGTGTGTGTGTTTTGTGTGGGTGTGTGGGGTGCGTGCGGGGGGCCCCAAGCGCGCGGGAAACGTGCATACTTGCGTGGGGTCTGTAGTGAAAAATTTCTGTACCTGTTGAATTGGGGGGTTATACAACTAAAATTTTTTTGTGTTTTTCCCCCCTTTTTCCCGAAACCCAACCCCCTCATATTCGGGGTCCTTTTCCCCACGTTTTTTTTTTAAAGAAGAAAAATAGCAACAAAAAGAAATTAAAAAAAAAAAAAAAAAAAGGTACGGCAAAAATCTATATCCTCCTCCCTTTAATGCATTTCAGGTAAAAAACACTATATTAAAAAAAAGGGAAAAGGAATTAGAATTTGGGGGAATAAATAAGAATTTTTCCCCGGGGGCTGAAAAGGGTCAACATTTTTTTTTCAAAAAAAATTTTTGATTTTTTTTTTAAAAAAAATTTTTTCTGAATGCCCATGTTTTCCTGTAAAAATAAACCCCCAAAACCATTGGGGGTTTTTGGGTTTTTGGGGGGCCATTTTTTTCATTTTTTAAAACTCTGGGGGGTTTTAAAAAAAGGGGGGGGGGGGGGGGGGGGGGGAGTGGGGGGGGGGGGGGGGGGAAAAAAAAGGGGGAAAAAACAAAACATGAAGGCCCCTTTCGAAAACCCCCCTTTTGGGCCCTTTTTTTTCAGGCAAGATTAACCAACATTTGGGGCAATTCGAAACGAAGAACAAAATTTTAGTCATTTTTTCCCTTTTTTAATTTTCGGGGGGCAAAATTTTAAACCCAAAATTTGTCATTTTTACGGTTAGAAATATTATTTATTCCGCCAAGGGAAGGGGAAATTTTTCCCCCTTTTCTAAAAGGTCAGCATGTTTAATAGAAAAATTTTTTTCCCCTTTATTTGTAATTGGGGTGATTGCGCGAAAAAGCCTTTTTTAAAAAAAATTGGTTTTTACCCCCAAGGGAAAAAATTAAAATTTTTTTAAATGAAAGAGTTAAAATTTTTTTATTTGTTGAATTTTGGGCGCTGGTTTTGGAAAATCCGAAAACAAAACACAACACACCCCACACCACAAAACAACCCAAAAAACCACACACACACACACAAAAAACACACCCCCCCACACACACGCACGCACGAAAACACACAATGTTCCCCGGAAAACCTTTTCCCAAATCAAAATGGTACGTTTAAAACCGCCGGTTTTGTTCAAAACCCCAGGTACACCATTGCAGAAAAGGAGTAAATTTGGGGTTTTTCCCCAAGGGAAAACCCCCCTGGGCCCCAAAAGGGAAAATTTTGATGTACCCCCCCTGCTTTTAAAGGGCATTTTTCTGTTTTGGGGACAGGGTGCTTTTTCCCCCCCCCAAAAGTGGATCGCCCCAAACCCCTCCCCCAAAAAACATCTGATACTGCCAAAAACCACTTTAGTCGGGGGCCCCCGTAAAAACAACTAACAAAGGGGAAAATTTCCCTTTTTAGCAGAGGGTCTTTTCACGGGGCACGGGCCCCGTACCCCCAATGCCTTCTCCCCCCCAACGGAAAGCATATGAGGAGAAAAGGGGGTTGTTTCTAAAATTTAAAAAGACTCCCCGTCATACCATCATGCAGGGGGGGGGGGAGGGGGGGAAAAGGGGTCGGGGGAGGGACTGCAGGGGGAAAAAAAAACCCTTTTTTTCCCCAAAAGAAAAAGACTACACCCCCGGGGCAAACCAATGACAAGACAAACACGCCCCTTTCCCAAAAACCCCTTGTGTCTTGTTCCTCAGGCACCCTAAAAAACCATTTTGGGGCCTTTTAACACCCAAAAACGAGCAATCACCCTTTTTTTTTTTTTTTCAGTTTTGGGGGGGAAATTTTCTGTGATTCTTTTGTACGCGTCGGTTTTTTTTTTTTAAAGTCATTTTTTTTGTTTTGTTTTTTTTAAAGGGGATATTTCCTTTTTTTGTTTTTTAAAGAAAAAAGGGTGTTTTAATCACACAAAAAAACGTTTCCCTTTTTGATATTCCTGATCAACCCCCAAACCAAAAATTAAAATTCCCCTTTTTTTTTTTTGCAATAATTACTCCCCCCTTTCCCCGCTTTTTTTTTTTTTTTTTTTTTTTTAAAAGGGGTTTTCCCCTTTTTTTGTTTTTTTCAAAAATCGTTTTCCCTTCATGCGCACAAAAAAAACCACGAAAAGGTCCCCAAAAGGAAAATGAACTAAACCCCAAATTTTTTTAAAACAAGAAAATGAGAAAAAACAATAAATATGAAAGGGGAGGGGAAGGTCGGGGGGGGGGGGGGGGGGGTCAAAAAGAAAACGATTTTTGTTTCCTTTGGGGAAACCTTTTTCTTTGGGGGGGGGACTGATATCCTTTTTCTGTGGTGGTTCTGTTCTTTGTTACGTGTAAAATTTTTTGTGTTTTTTGCCACGCTGCCTTTAAATTTTTGCCCCTCCCAAAAAACAAAAAAAAACTTTTGTTTTACCGAAAAACAGCCTTAGCCCCCAAAAAATCCACAGAGGCAATGTTTTTCAGAAGAACAAATAAAAAACCCGGAACAACTGACAAATAAAAACCCCCAAGTGAAGATCTATGTAGCCAGGTGCTCAAATTGGGGACATTTTTCGGGGTGCCCCCTCAGCAATGAAAGGGGCTGTTGGGGTTTTTCCTTTTTCCCCCTTTTTCCCCCCCCTGATTGATAAACCCCTTGGGGTTAGTTCGGGTAAACCCCCCTTCAAATGGGAATGCCTCAGAACCCAAAATTTTTTTTTTTATTCTTTTTCGCGAAAATCACACAAATGAATGTATTTTTTATTCCTTTTTTTACTTTTTTTGGACCTAAAAGCCTATATTTTTTTAAAATAAAATGGGAAAATTTTTTCGAACGATTTTTTTGGGGCAATTTTTTTTTGGTTTTTCCCCCCCGTTTTTTTAAAAGGTTTAATTTTGGATTACCCCTTCCCCCCTTTCCCCCCCCTTTAAATTTTGAATCTGGGTTGTTTTTGGGCAACTCTTTAAAAATAAATGCCCCCGGGGAAAACCCCCTTTTTTAAAATTTCTATAATACATCGCCCCCAAAACGCAAAAATGAAAGTATTTTTTTTCCTTTTGGGGAAAAAGCCCATATTTTCCCTAAAAAAATTTTTTTTCCGTTTAGTGTTGGCGGGGCCCAAAATTTTTTTTTTTTTCCCCCAACCAAACCGGACTACTTTTGATTTGCCAAATTTTTTTTGGGAAAAAAAATGGGCCAACCCCAAAAAGGGGTTATTCCCCAAAAAAATTGGGGTTTTAAAAAGTCATTTTGTGGATCGCATGCCTTCGGTTTTTTTTTCCCTACAAGTTTTCCCACTCTACGACATGAAAAACGAGGCCCCCCCCGTTGGAACAAGTCCTCTTCTTCGTTCCACTTTTTTGTCATTGTCCCAGTTTTGGGGGTTTTAAATTTTCCCCCCTAAAGGAAAAAATTTAGACTTTTCCCCCCCGAAATGTTGTTAATGAAAAATTTCCATGATAAAACAACTGAAAAAGTATTGACATTTCTGGTCCATTTCCACAGAGTAATTTTTTTCCCTGAAAAACCCTATCCAGAGCTATGTCGACGCCCGGCGAGGGGGAAAAAAAAAAGGGGGTTTTGGGACTCCCCTTTTTTTTAAAACCAAGTTTCCGCGCACTACAATCTTGGAGAATCCATTACAGGTTTTGAACAACTTTAAAAAGCCCCCCGTTCATCATGACAAAAAGAGTTCATGCCCCTTTGGTGTTTCTCATGGGAAAAGAGAAAAAAAAAACACAAAAAAACCCTTTACAAATGGGTTTTTTCTCCGTTTTTTTTAAAAAACCCCCAAAAAAGTCATACAGCAAAAAAAATTATCCAGTGGGGGCATGCTTCATATTATTCCTTGGGTTTTTTGAAGTTTCGTCCAAAATCCCTTTTAATATGTTGGAATGCTTTGGGGGCCCGGGGGGGGGGAAAACAGAGAAACGGAAAATACACAGAAAGCACCAACTTTTGTCGGTTTCCCCCCCCCAACCCGGGCCCGTTTTTTGGGCTGCCCAAAAGTTTTTGGGTTTTTTTACACCCCCACTATACATTTAACCCACACACCACACCCCACACACACACACACACCCCCCAACACACACACCACAAAAACACTCAAATCACACACACACACACCCCCCAACACACACCCCCACAAACACACACACACACACACAAAAAAAGGGGAAAAAAAAATTTTTAAAGAAAAAAAGGGGGTACCGAAAATGGAAGAGAGAAAGAAAGAAGGAAAAATTTGATAATGAAAGAAAGACAGACATCAACAAACAAAAAAGAAAGAAAGGGACCCAAAAAAAAACACCCCAAAAAAAAAAACAGTTACCACCCTCTTCTGGAGAGACAATGGGGGTTGCGCCCTGGATCAGTCAGTTTTGGATTGCCGCGCCCCTGTGGCCCCCAAAAAGCCTGTCCCCCGACGGAACTCTGTTTCAGTTGCTGCAGGTGAAGTTTTTCCTCCCTCAAAAAATTCCCCGGGGTGCCGAAAAACCCTCCTTTTTCCCCAAAAAGTGGGGGGTCCGTTTTTTCCCACTGGGGATCTTCCTCGCTCTGCTTGCTGGGTTGGTGCCGGGCCCTTTTTGGGGCCGCGAGCTGACCCGGTTTAAGCTTTCTGTCCCCCAAAGGGCTGCTTTTGGGGGGAGGTTTTTTAAAAAAAAAACCCCCGAAAAAATTTTTTTTAAAAACAACAAGAAAAAAATACAGAAGGAAAAGATACGATAGCATGTTTTTAAAAAGAAAAAATAGACCCAAAAAAAATAAGCAAAAAAAATTTTTAGAAAAAAAATATAAATGGTCAATCAAGTACAAAAATAATGAAAAAAAGGGCACGAGCAAGATTTTTAAACAAAAGAAAAAAAAGGAAAAAAAAAAAAAAAAACAACAACAACAAAAAAAAGAAAGAAAGAAAAGAAAAAAAAGAAAAGGAAAAAAAAAAAAAAGAAAAAAGAAAAGGGAAAAAAAAAGGGAAAAAAAAGATATAAAACAAAACCCCAAAAAACAAAAAAAATTCAAAGACATAAATGAAATTTTTTTTCAGTAAAAATAAGGAAAAATTTAAAAAAGATTTGGAAAAAAGAAAAAAAAGGGGTTTTTTAAGAAAAGAAGAAGAAGAAGAAAAATTTTCAACAAGGAAAAAAGTTTTTGGGTTTCTTTCTTGTTTGTTTTTTTTTTTCTCCCGGGGGGGAACAACAGTGTGCGCACTCGGGGCCCCCCCGTCCCCCCTCGTCGGGGGCCTTTTAAATTTTAAAAAACACTAAGCCCGTAGATCTTGTTTCCCCCGGTTTTTCCCCCAATTTTTTTTTTTCCCCCCGGGAAAGGGGGGGCGACTACTTTGTTAAAAAAATAACCCCGGTCCAATTTTGGGGAAAAAGGGAACCTCAAAACTTCGCCCCCACCCCCGGGAAAAGCAGATTTTTCTCTGTGTTAGTTTTTTTTCCCGGGGAAAAGAGAGAAAAGGGGAGAAAAGAGAAGAGAGAAAAAAAGAGAAGGGGAAGAGAGTGTGGTTTTGGGGGGCTGTGTGTCTGGGTCTTTGTGTGTTCGTTTGGTTTTTTTTATTTTATTGCCCTTTTTTTTTTTGGGGGAAAAAAAAAGGGGGAAACAGAATCAGCTTCCCCCCCCCCCCCCCCCCCCCCCCCCCCCCCCCCCCCCCCCCCTTTTGAAAAAGGCATGACCCTGGGGGGCGTTCGCGCATGAATCAAAAATGTAAAAAGGGCGCGTTGGGGCTTTGACCTACTTTTTCTTTTTGGGGCAAAATTGAAGGCTACCCACAAAAAAAAATTTATATTGCCCAATGTTTTTTATAAAAAGTCCAACGGCATCTGTAAAGGGGGGGTTTTCCCCCCACAGGACTTTTTTAAAAGAGTTTAAAAATTTTAAAAAATTGAAATTTTTGCCAAAAAAAGGGTTTTAGTTTTTTTTTAAATACACCTATGATGCTCTGTCAATCCCCTAAAGGTGTCTTTTCCCTTTTAAATAAGCTTTGGTGGCTTAGTTTTTTTTAAGTAAATTGATGCTGAATTCAGATTGAACAAAAAAACCACAAGGGGTTTTTTAAACCAAAATTGGGGCCCAAAAAAACATTGTAATTACGTTAAAATTTTGGGAATTTTGGGGTTTAAAAAAAACTTAAAAAAAAAACTTTTAAAAAGACCCTAGTATATTCCAAAAACCCAAAAAGGGGAAAAAAAAAATCACTTTTTAAAAAAAATTCCCAAAATAAATTTAAAAGGGGGGGCTTCACCCATAAATAATGTTTGGTTTTTTTAAAAATATGATGGGGGCGGTTTTTGATATACGTGTTATTTTTTTTTTCCCTTTGGGAACCCCCCCTTTTTTTCCGGTTTGGGGCCCGGGAAAGGGACCCAAAAACGTATTCCCCCCGGGGAATTCCCCAGCCGAAAAGGAAAGAGACGAGACCCGGGGGTTCCCCCCAAGGGGGACGTAAAAAACCCCAAGACTACGTGAATGAAAGAAATGCCCCCAAAAAAAATTTTGCTTGAGGACGAAAAATAAAATTTTTTTCCGGGGTTTTAAAGGCAGATGCTCCCAGCTACGATCAAGTTCCCCGAAGGGGCTTTTGAACGTAAATTTTTTTACTGAATTTTTGGATTTCAGCCTACCATTTTGAACCTACAGCCCCTTTGCCCCGTACCCCCCCCCCCCCCTTTTAGAGTTTGGGTTTTTTTCTTTCCAGGCAGTTCGACTTTAAAATTTTTACAGGGTTTACCTTTTTATGTAAATTTACAAAAAAAACGCACGAAAACGGGGTATACTTTTATACACATCCATACATACATCTGAAAAACAAACACCACACACACACACCACACCCACACACCCACACAAAAAACACACCATACACACACACACACACACAAAAACACTTTTTAAACCCGTAGTATGTAAATAATTTTTAAAAAGATTTTTTGGGGGTAAACCCCATTTTTTTTAAAATTGTTTAAAATCTAGGGGAAAAAAATTCCCTTTTTCCCTTTTGCACGGGAAATTTTGTCGTTTCCCCCCCTCATCACACAAATTTTCTTTTTCCCCGCTTTTTAAAATCTTTTCAATTGTTTGTTCTTTTTGGGGCCCCCCCCCTTTTCCCCCCCCCCCCCCCCCCCCCCACGCAGGGGCCAACCACACACACACCAACACACCCACCCCCACACAAACCCATCCACACATACGCAAAGAAAAGCACCCCCCGCACGGCACGCAAGACACACACACACACAAAACACCAACAAAACAACACAAACACATCCCCTTTTTCACGCACGCACCCCACAAACGCACGCACGCACACGTAAACACACACACACACCCCCCCACACAAACCCCCCACACCCAAACACACACACACATACAACACCCACACCACACACAAAAAACCTTCTTTTGCCCCTTTTTAGAAAATTTAAAAAAAATTAAAAAATAAACATTTTTTTAAAAAATAAACCCCAAAAAGGGGTTCAGACATTCTGAGATAAACTAAATAACCCTTTTGGGGGAACCCAAATAGCAGATAGAACAAAAATTTAAAAATAGATCTATGAAAAAGGGGAAAAACTCAATTATTTAGAACAATACATCCATTCTAAGGATATTCGTGTTCCAAATTTTGTCTGAAACCCATGACCATATTTAAGATGTAAGTAAGCTTTGTCTACTTCAAACCTAGTCAATACTCGTTGATTTAGATGGTATCGGGAGACAAAAATACTTAAGGAGTTGTCATGTCTGCATCACAGATACTTTGACATACTTATACAATTTTATGCATAGATAAACAAACTTTTCCTCTAAAATTTAAAGAAGCTAAAGTTATTCCTCTGTAAAAAACCGGGGATTCTTTCAAACCCATCAAATTACAGACGCGATTATCCCATTTTATCAGCCATTGCAAAACCGATCGAAAAACAACAATGCATATTCTCTGTATTCTATTTCAGCAGATAACAAACTTCTCTCACGAAAGTCAGAGAACGGGGGGCTTTCGAAAACAACATTCTTGCCACACAGCCTCATAACAGCTTATTGACGTCTTCTTTGCAAGTAAAATAAAACAGAATAAATTTGCAGGATTCTCTTCGAAGAACTTTGAAAAAGCTTTTGATGTCATCAACCATTCTTTGTTGAGCCTCAACTTGAACTTTACAAACTGACTCCAGAATTCATAAGTCTTATTCATCTTTTTTATGTGACCCGAAAACAATCAGTAGCTGTAGCTAGACAAATTGTCAACATTTATGCCTGTCAAATATGGTGTTCCCACAAGCTCTGTGTTAGTACACTCTTTTTGTTTTACAATTTACGTAAAATGATTTGCCTTGTTTTGTTATATGTAAATGCGAAATGTTTTAGCAGATGATACATCTCTTCACGAAAACGACTCTAGAATGCCTATGAATTAAAATAAGCTTCAAGCAGATATCGAATAAACTTACTGAAATGGACACAAACTAAACCATATGTCTTTAAAATGCTATTAAAACAAAAAAAAGTTGGCATGTAGCGTGTCCTACAAGACAAAAACGACAAAAAATGAAATCAAAACTTTCAGCCTTTACTCATATACCAACAATAAAGTTGAGAAGTCAGTTCACACAAAACACGAGGTTCATTATTGACAAAGATTTATCTTGGACATGACATTATAACATTCTTAGCAAACGCCTTTCAAAAAAAATATTTCAGTTGTCTCGGATAAAAAAATTTCCTCGATGGCCACTCTCGAAAACTTTTTTTCTGCGCACATATTTTGATCATTAATTGATTATGCATCAACCCTTTGGGACAACTGTATTGTGAACATAAATTTTAAAAAATTAATTCATCGTCTGTACAAACGAGCATTGAAAATTAGTTATTATGTTTAAAATCGAGCTCCCTAACTGATGAAGATTACAAACAACTCAAAATATTAACCTTCCAAACAGACTCCTTTTTCAATAAAGCCCTTGTATGCATAACGTTATTAATGTGAACAGCTCCCCAAAAGATACAGAAACAATTAAGTCAATTGCCATAGACATAATCATTTAATGTCCATTCCTAGACCAACGCAAACAATTTATACGAGAAAATCCAGTTTTTGTATATTCAGGAGGAAAAATCTGTGGAATAAACTCGACAAAACCCTTAAAAAAGACAAAAAATAAAAACACGTTTAAGAAAAAATTGAAAGATTATCTCATAATCGATATACCACATATGATACTGAAAAAATGTCCATCCTGTGCAGAAAAGAAAATACATTGGTAAAGATATACACTTCGTGAATGTAACCATAGGGGCGGCGGTTGAGACGATGATACCTTTACGTGAATGGAAGTGAGTGGGTAAAGGGAGGGAGATGGGGAGGGGGTAAGACGGTATGTTTATACTTTTCTTTTGATGAAGGCATTGTACACACATTTGAGTTTTTTTTTCTCTTTCTTTCTTTTTTCATAGATGGCTTGATGTAAAAAAGCAATATGTTGCTTATTCAATTTTCCACTCTAAATAAAATGTTGACCTTGACTTGACTTGACACACATTCACAAGAATCTCTCTCTCTAATATATATATATATATATTACAGATATATTATATAATATATATATATATATATATGATATAAAAATAAATATATATATATATATAATATACTACGCTTACACGCTTCGACCCCGTCTCGCCCCGGCGAGATTGGTCTGTCGTGTAGTGTTTCCGTTCCGATTCCAGTTGTAACGTCTGTTGACCCAAATTGCGTCACGACGCAATGCGTCACGTGATAGAGACCGACCCGACGTTGCTGTTTGTATGGACACCAAGGGATACTTGATATACCAAACTGTGCGATCGGCCCGAAACTGTGCCGTGTATACGCGAAAAGGCCGACAGACAAACTTGAGCTTTAATATAATGTATAGATATGTGCGTGTGTCATGCATGAGTGCGTGCTTGCGTGTGTGTGTGTGTGGTGTTGTTGTTGCGTGCGTGCGTGCGTGCTGCGTGCGTGCGTGCGTGCGTGTGTGTTGTGTGTGTGTGTTGTGTGTGTGGTGTGTGTGTGTGAGGAACCTTTAGGCAAAATGTGTAATGAGCCACAGCTGCTTAATTTATTTTATTTTATTTTATTTAATATATTTTTTTTTTTTTAAGAATAGTGTGAACGTGAATAAGAATGCTTCTATATACAGTAATGGGGAACAGTTTCAGGCTTTGGAAACACAGCAAAGGAGTACTATCATTGTTTTTGGGATATGCAGTTCTAAAGCATTTTGTTTTTGGAAGGATTGTGGTGATACATGCTTCTGTGTGTGTGTGTGAGTGTGCGTCGCGCGCGCGCGCGCCGCGCGCGCGTGTGTGTGTGTGGTGTGTGGTGTGTGTGGCGCGCGTCGCGCGTGTGTCGAGCGTGCGTTGCGTTCGTGCATGCGTGCGCGCGAGCGTGCGTGCGTGCAAGTTTATGTGTGGTTTTGTGCGTGCGCGCAATCGTGTGTTGTGTGTGTACGCGCGCGCAGGAAGAGTAGTTTGTATGTCGTGTCACTTGTGTGTCGTGTGTTGTGCGCGCGCACATGTGCGGTGTGGTGAGTATGTGAGGGGGGGGGGGGTGGGTATGGGTGGGGGGGTTGGGATGGGGTGGGGGGGGGGAACGTTTTGTACATGAGAGCAAGTTAAACTATATCTTATCTGTCTATCTGTCCTGGCCCCCGCACCCTCTCTCTCTTTCTCTCAATTCTTCCTCCCTCACTATCTCTTTCTATATCTCTCTCCAAGCCACAAACGCGCGCCGCGCGCGCGCGCGCGCGGCGCGCACACACACACACACACACACACACAACACAAACACATCCACACATGCACGCACGCACGCAACACACGACACGCACGCAGCACGTACACACACACACACACACACACGACACATACACACACACACACACCACACACACACATACACAAACACACACACGACACACACACATACCTTCTTTTGCCCACTAAATTGATCTCATGTTAAACTTAGGCAAACTGGGTTTCCCTCCCTATTTTCTTGTGGATTTGGGGCTTCAAATGGATGACAAATAGAATTGATGATTAGTATGTAGCTAAAATTCAGAGCAAACGGAACTTGTAATACCTTATGTGTGCAGAGTAGACTCGTGTGAAATAACGGGTTTATTTGAAACCAGTGGGTTCCATCTAATTAACTATAACACTCGTCAAACTAAGGAGGAAAAATGGGTTTCACACATAACTTGAATTTCGTTACACTCTGTCTGACAAATTGACGAAACTGAGTGCATTATGTGTAAACTTTGTATGTATATTGCAGGATAACTGCAGCTACTATATAGATATATGTGATCCAACCCATGAGGTGTCTAATAAAAATGATAGCCATCTGACATTTAAAATTCTGTAGTTGAGTCCGTGTTTCACATTTTGTTCTGCGTGGTTTTTGCATGATATTTTAACTGTATAAATGTTCTTATTATTGTAATCTGTTTGTTTGTTTTTTTTACATATACATGGTACTCTCGAATAAATGTGCTTGCAGCTTGCGACTTCTCCAAATAAAACTTGACATTGGGAACAAGGAAAGAATGCGTCAGTGTTGTGAGAGAGAGAGAGAGAGAGAGAAGAGAGGAGAGAGATAGAGAGAGAGAGAAAGAGAGAGAGAGAGAGAGAGAGAGAGAGAACAGAAGTGCCATTGCTTTAAATTAAGCGAGTGAAAAATTTAAATAACCAATATCCCTTTTTTCGAAATCCTCACATCACCGTAGCTTGTGTATCTGTACATATGTTCAAGTGCCTCACGTTTGGGATGACCCTGCAGTTTTTTATTAGCCCAAGGTATCTCTTCAATGCTGACTCCTTGAATCTGACGCGCTTACTCTGTGTGAACTTTGCCTTATACTTATAAAAATATAATCAGGCCATGGATGTTTGTTGTGCCCAGTTTCAAAGCAAAAACCTTTGCAAAGGTAAAGCAGAGATGTCCTACGTCTGAGTTGACAACAATCAGCAACCAATGTCTTATTCACCCAAAGTTTGGA
The DNA here is from genome assembly GCA_033310375.1 of Conus canariensis. NCBI lineage: Eukaryota > Metazoa > Mollusca > Gastropoda > Neogastropoda > Conidae > Conus > Conus canariensis. Next base: position 27,831 of record JAMYXO010000205.1, read on the forward strand.
GTGTGGCTGCCTATGTGGCGGGGTATTTTTTTTTTTTTTTCGTGTTCTAGTAATCGGGTAGCTTGTGAGACTCGTGTTTACCCTGTTGGGCCACCCAAAACTATACTTGAGAGTATTGTCAGTTTTACTCACAACTTTGTGGGTGTTTATGCATGACTGGTATAGGTGTTTTCTACGAAAAGTGAAGTTTTCCAAAATAATTTTGCCAGGGTCAACTTCTTGTTGCTGTTGGGATTTTTTTTACGTGCGCTACACGCAATGCTGGCAGCACGGGACCTCAGTTTTTCGTCTGATCTGAAAAAGACTACACCCCCAGCCTCACTGCCAATGTCAAGGGTGGGGACAGAGTCCAGGCTCAGACGGGACACACCCGCGGGGTTATAGACAACAGTCACATTTGTAATGTTCTCATCCCTATCTTTGTGCATCTGTACATAGTGTTCAAGTGCTTCAGCATTTGGGATGACCCAGCAGTCTTTATAAGCCAAGGTACAAAGAACAGAAGAGAAGGTCTCTTCAAAGTGTCATCCCGAAAATTGAAACTGGAAACAAATGAATAAAAAAAAAAGAAAAGAAAAAAAAAAGAAAGAAAATTAAGTGAACGTTTTACGAGAAAAACTGTTGTTTGTGTTAATGATGAAAGAAAGACAAGGATGGAGCGTGCAGAAAAAGAAGAATGGAAGGGTATGTGTCTGACGGCATGAAGAAGAAGAACTAGAACAACAATGTAAAATGCAAACAGTCACATAAAAAAGAGGTAAGAAAGCAAAAACACTCGTCAACAAAAGGCACAGACCCATTTATGAATTAGTGAAGATTCTTATGCTTTTCTTTAGTTTTTGAAGATTTTGTTGATTTCCACCTGCATCTTTTCAAAATCTAAAATCAATTTCCATCATTAATCCGTGTTTTAATGCATTTTGTGTGATGTCTCCTGAAAAAGTGGTCCATGATTTTGTTAAGGAGTCTGTATACACAAGAAGCATTCAAATACTTAATCAATCACTTCTTTCACATAACGATGACCAGAACAAGAATTTTACTTTCAATACTCACCGGCCTTTATTTGCCGATAGACATTAATGTAAATGTAAGATTTCACCAGAGACATTAAAGACATTTAACTAAAAGCATATCTCTCTCTCTCTCTCTCTCAACTCCTCTCTCTCTCTCTCATCTCTCTCTCGCTATATATATAGATATATATATATATATAATTATATGTATATGCTGAAAGAATTATATTTGAATAATTACACAATTATTTAAACCTAACCTATTCATCCTTTATCTTCACAAGATATTTTAATAAAAATATTTTTGAAATTTCTAACAAATTCTATAACATACAAGGTCAATCATTGACAAAATAAACAAAAAATAAGCATCATTCTTAAAGAAAATGAACAGAGGGCAATAAATACTACTTAGTTTCACAAGTGCAAATACACAGAAAAAGAAAAAAAAAGAAGAGAAAAACTTTCATGAACCATAAATTCCCATTCAAGCACTGATGCGAGCGTCTGAAGTCAATCTGAGAAAATAACAACACAATGGGTTGCTGCCCGAAATTAAGATTGACACTAGTGAAAAACTTCTTACTTGCATTGGTGCATACGACTTCAACATGAAATCCACCTTAATTAACAATTTTTCCATTGATATCAGTCACAATGAACATTCAACATCACCAGTCCCCAGAGGCCACATTAATGACTGCAGACACAGTCAATCAATCAGCGATCTGTATTGCAAACTAGGGCAAAACCATACAAAAACTGGGTGATTCACTCAATTTTGCCAACTGCAATCGGCCAAAGAAAGGAATTCCACATCCTGCACAAAACCCACAATCATGGCCGGCAGCTGCCAGCACAGGAAAAATGCGCGTAAAGCAGCGACTGGTCTAAAGGTAAAACAGAGTCGCTTAACAGTTCAAATTGACAACATAACTGTCACATAGTATGGGAAAACCTGCTAATAGTCGATGAGAACATTCTTAGCAATGAACAGGAAAGAGATAGAAATGATTATACTTGATTCTGTGTATCTTGTCAAATTAAAACAAAATGAAGCAAAGACTATACAGACAAATCATTTCTGTTTATGAGCTTTCAAGTCTGTAAAACTTCAAACTTTCAAATAATGTAGATAGCACTGTGGTGTCCGAATGTAGCAATTAATTTGAGCGTCACCCGCATTGGCTACCTCCCTTCATGATTTTCAGTTTTTCAGGAAGGTCATGAATATGGTCAGGTCCAGACCTTGAACTCCAAAACGCACCTCCTCAAAACATAACCTACAAGCCCCACCAAAGGGTGTCCTCTTCCTATCTTTACTCCTTCATGGGTTAAGCTGCAAACAAGCATACACACACACAGAGGCTACTTACACAACAAAAAACACCGTCACTGCACAAACTCCGGTCATAAAAATGTTAAAAATAATGATTTTGAACTTTCGCCTGGTTTTCCCTGTACTTTGTCACATTGTTTAAGAAAGCTGGAATGTCTCTACTACAATGGAGTAAGGGGGAGGCTAAGTCAGATAGGATAAATAAGCAACGGATGAAGAATTCTAACCCACATATTAACACGGAAGCGCTCCGTCCGGCCTTTCAAACTATAGACATAAGTCATGCACTCATTAGAAAAGACAAAAAAGAACAGGGGTATAATTGTATCAATAAACATAACCAAATTACTTAAATATTGTAAATATTTACCCATCAAATTGCGGCATGACAAAAAGAACAGGTAACTAAATGGACCAATAAACAATCGACCAAAATTAATTAATATTGTAAATACGTTACCTATCAATGCACAAAACGAATAAAGAAAAAGTAACCTTTTCACTGGCATTCTTCTAGCAAGAACGTAGCTTTACTTTTCGGTTTCTGTCGTTGAAATGGGATCCATTCACATTCATAACCGGTTTAACGGACATAATGAACACAACTGATCAATGGCATTGCCTTGCCTCCCTTCGACTTACAGAAAGGGAGAAAAACACTAAGAAAGACTAAGTACAAAGAAGAAGTGTCCTACAAGCGAAAAGAATGAAGAAAGAGAGGGAGAGCGGAGAGAGCGAACAGGGAAGGGGAGTGCAGATATTCAGAGAAACCGACAGATAAACTGAGGCAGCCATAGCAAGAAACGTGAAAGATTACATCTGTCTATGTCGCATGAACATAACAGTATAAGCTTACAGGGCATATAAATTTGAAAAATTGACATCCAGTCTTTGTTTACACCGGGGCCGTACAACAAATCAATTTTGCATGAGTAACCCCGTCTATCATCACCATATTCCCAATTAGTGTCTATCCTTGAAGAGAGAGGAGATTGGGGGAGGGGAGTAAAACAGTCTCACTGGATCTATCTAATCCAAGCAGACATTTTGATTCATTCTTTGTTTCGTCAGTAAGTTGTACACATAGTATTTCATTCACGCATGTCCAACTTCTGCGGCGAAGATCAGTGTTCTCGAGAAGCAACAGGCTTTCTGTGCATCATGCTCTGGGGGACTCTGTTCATCGTAAGTGGCATGGGAACAACTGTCTGTGCACAGCAGCTATCTCATTATTTGCTCCATGGTCTCTTAGTCCTGCTTTGGTGTCTTTGTCTGCGTTGGCGTCTTTGTCTGCTTATGGGACTTGGATTTTGAAAATGCACAAAGTCAGGCTCTGAAGTACTCACGTTTGAAGACAAATTGCGGAGGATCCGGTGTGTTTGGGGCATTGACACACCGACATGTCTTTCATCTGACATCTCAGCATTTTTCCACCTCTACAATGTTGCTGGAGAAATCTTCATCATCTTCATCAGCGTCCTCAACCATTATTTGCTTCTTTGTCAGATCCGCTCCTCTTTAATCCAGGTCTTCACCATCTTCGTCTACGGTCATTCCCCGATTCACTCTGAAGAGAATGCTGGCCAACTTTCGCTTTTTCAAAATGTCAAGGTGGTTGGCTTAACTGACCAGTGGACAAAATGTCATGGTCCAAGGAAGGACGCCCAGTTGGAGTCTTCTGCTTTACCTTGGAGATCTCCATGGCTTGACTTAAGGTCCCACTGTTTGCGAGAGCCGTTGCAGTGAACACTGGATGGATTTGTAAAACCAGCATTCAAAGCATATTGTTTCAGAACTTCAGTCCCCTATATGGGTGTGTTCCTGTCGGGGTCATGAAACATGTAATTCACTTCAATCCCTAAGATGCGGCGAGGTCAAGCAGCTTTTTTCAATGCTATGAACGCATCTCAGGAGCAAAGAAAGGGCACTGGCTCTATTGAACTTGCCTCTGAATTTCCACCTCTGTGAAGCACAGAACTAATTTCTTTTCAGTGACTGTATAGGTCATCAAGAAGCATTTCTTCTGGTGGAGCAGCTTCTTCTGTGGCTCTGCCTCTGATGGAAGTCTGACCACTGCATTCTTGCACCTTCTCCACCACGTTTTCTGTTGAAAACTGTGATGGATGCTAGTGTAGCTATTTGCCAATGTTCCATAAGAGTCACTTTGGTTGTCTTTCAGAGAAGGGAATCACTTTCTGGACATCTTTCCAGAGATGGGATCAGTTTTGGCTTGTTCAATCTTTGCTCTCAGGACGGATTGTGAAGCGCAAGCTGACACAAACGGTCAAACCAGTCACTTTGAACCGTGGTATCAA
>JAMYXO010000205.1:42500-55000 GCA_033310375.1 Conus canariensis
GGGTGTGTGGTGTGGGGTGGTGGGGTGGGGGTGTGGGTGGTGGTTTGGTGGGTGGGGGGTGTTGGTGTGGGGGGGGTGGTGTTGGGGGGGGGTGGGGGGTGGGGGGGGGTGGGTGTTGTGTGGTGGGTGTGTGGGGTGGGGGTGTGGGTGTGGGTGGTGGTTTGTTGGGGTGTTGGGGTGTGGTGGTGGTGGTTGGGGGTGTGGGGTTGGTTGGTGGGGTTGGGGTTGTGGGTTGGTGTGGTTGGGTGTGGTGGGTTGGTGTTGTGTGGTTTGGTGGGTGGGGGTGGTGGTGGTGGGGTGGGGGGTGTTGGTGGGGTGGGTGGTGGTGTGTTGGTGGTGTGTGGTTTGGGGTGGGTTGTGGTGGGTGTGTGTGTGGGTGGTGGTGTGGGGTTGTGGTGTTGTGGGGGTGTGGTTTGGGGGGTGGTGTGGGTGTGGTGGGGTGTTGTGGTGGGGTTGTGGTGGTTGGTGGGTGTTGGTTGGTGTGGGGTGGTGTTTGGGGGGTTGTGTGGGTGTTGGTTGGTGGGGGTTGGGGTGTGGTTGGGTTGGGGTGGGTTTGGGTGTGGGTGGGTTGTGGTGTGGGGGTTGGGTGGTGTTGGGGGGGTGTGGTGGGGGTGGGGGGGGTGGGTGTTGTGTGGGGGTGTGGGGTTGTGTGTGGTTGTGGTGTTGTTGGGGTGGGGTGGGTGGGTGGGGGGGTGGGGGTTGGGGGTTTTGGGTGGGGTGTGGTTGGGGGTGGGGTGGGTTTTGTGTGGGTGGGTTGGTTGTGTGTGGTGTGGGGTGGTTTGTTTGGGTGTGGGTGGGTGGGGGTTGTGGGGGTGTGGTTGGGTGTGGGTTGGTGTGGTGGGGGGGGTGTGTTGGGTTTGTGGGTTGGTGTTGTGTGTGTGGTGGGTGGTTTGGTGTGGTGGGGGTTGTGGGGTGGTGTTGGTTGTGGGGGTGTGGGTTGGTGGTGTGTTGGGTTGGTGGTTGGTGTGGTTGTTGGGGTTGGGGGGGTGGGTGTGGGTGGTGGGGTGTGGGAGGGGGTGGGTTTGGTGTTGGTTTTTTTTGTTTGTTGGGGGTGGGTTGTGGATGTGGGGTGTGTGTGGTTGTTGGGGTGTGGTGTGTGGTGGGGTGGGGTTGTGGTGTTGTGGTGTTGTGTGGGTGGTGTGGGTTTGGGGTGTTGGTGTTGTGGGTGGGGGTGGGTGGTGTGTGGTGGGGTGTTGTGGTTTGGTGGTTGGGGTTGGTGGGGGTTGGGTGTTGTGTGTGTTTGTTATTTTGTTTGTTTGTGTTTTGTGTTTGTTTTGTTGTTGTTGTTTTGTGTTGGTTGTTTTTGTTTGTGTGTTTGTTGTGTTTTTGTTGTTTTGTGTTTTGTTTTTTTTTTTGTTTTGTTGTTTGTTTTGTGTGATTTTGTTTGTTTGTGTGTTGTTGTTTTGTGTGTTTGTTGTTTTTGGTTTGTTGTGTTGTTTTGTTTGTGGTTTTGTGTTTTTTGTGTTTTGTGTTTTGTTGTGTGTTGTTTTTGTTGTTTTGTTGTGGTTGTGTTGTGTTGTGTGTTTGTGATTGTTGTTTGTTGTTTTGTGTGTGTGTTGTTTGTTGTTTTGTTGTTGTTTGTGTTTTGTTGTTTTGGTTGTGTGTTTGTGTGTGTTGTTTGTTGTGGATGTTTTGTTTTTGTGTTTGATTTGTTGTTTTTGTGTTTGTATGTTTTTTTTGTGTTGTGTTTGTTTTTTTTGTTTTGTTGATGTTTTGTTTGTGTTTGTGTTTTGTTTTGTTTGTTTGTTTTTGTTTGTTGGTTTTGTTTTGGTTGTTTTTTTTTTGTGTTTTTTTGTTTTGTGTTTTTGTTGTGTTGTGTTTTGTTTTTTTGTGTTGTTTTTTGTGTTTTGTTTGTTGTTTTTTTTTTTGATGTTGTTTTTGTTTTGTTTGTTTTTTGTTGTTTTTTTGATTTTTTGTTGTGTGTTTGATTTGTTGATTTTGTTTTTGTTTTGTTGTTTTTTTTGTGTTTTGTGTGTTTTGTGTTGTTGTTGTGATTTTTGTGTTGTTGTTTTTGTTGTGTTTGTTGATGTTTTGTTTGTTGTTTTGTGTGATGTTGTTTGTTTGTGTGTGATTGTGTTTGTTGTGTGTTGTGTTGTTGTTTTTGTGTTTTGTTGTTTTGTTTTTTTGATTGTTGTTTGTTTGTGTGTTGTGTTTGTGTTTTTGTTGTTTTTGTTTGTTTGTTGTGTTTGATTTGTGTGTTGTTGTTGTTTGTTTGTTGTTTGATTTTGTTTGATTGTTGTGTTGGTTGTTGTGTGTTGTTGATTTTTGTGTGTGTTTTGTTTGTGTTGTGTTTGTATTGTTTGTGTTTGTGTTGTTTGTTTGTGTGTTTGATGTGATTGTTGTGTTTTTGTTGGTGATTGTTTTTGTTTGTTTTTGTTTTGATTGTGTGTTTGTTTGTGTTTTTGTGTTGTTGTGTGTTGTTTTGTTTTGTGTTTTTGTTTTTTGTGTTGTGTTTGATTGTTTTTTTGTGTGTGTTTGTGTGTGTGTGTGTTTGTTTTGTGTTGTGTTTGTTGTGTGGTGTTTGGTTTGTGTGTTTTGTTGTGTTTTTTGATGTTGTGGTTTTTTGATTGTTTGTGTGTTTGGTTGTTTGTGTGTGAGTTTTGTGTGTGTTGTTTGTTGGTTTGTGTTTGTTTGTTGTGTTGTGTGTTGTTTGTTTGATTGTTTTGTTTTTGTTGGTGTTTGTGGTTGTTGATGTGTTGTTGTGATGATTTTTTGTTTTGTGTTGTTTGTTTGTTTGTGTTTGTGTTGATTTGTTTTTGATTTGTTGGTTGTTGTGTGTTGTGATTGTGTTTATTGTGGTTTTGTTGTGTGTTTTGTGTTGTTGTGTTTTTGTGTGATGTTTTTGATGTTTTTTTTGTTTTGTTGTGATTGTTTTGTTTGTTGTTTTGTTGTTGATGGTTTTTGTTGTGTGTTTGTTTTGTGGTTGATGTTGTTTGTGTGTTTTGTGTTTGTTGTGTTTTGTTGTTGTGTGTTTGTTTGTGTGATTGTGTTTTTGTTTTGTTGTTGTGTTGTTGATGTTGATTTGTTTGTGATTTGTGTTGTGATGTGTGTTTTTTTGTTTTTTGTTGTTTTGTGTGTTGTGTTGTTTGATTTGTTTGTGATGTTTGTTTGTTTGTTTTTTGTGTGTGATTGTTTGTTTGTGTTTTGTGTGTGTTGATGATTATTATGTTTGATGTGTTGATGTGTTTTGATTTTGTTGTTGTGTTTGTGTGTGTTTTTTTGATTTTTGTGTTGTTGTGTTGTTTGTTGTTGTTTGTTGTTTGTTTGTTTATTTTGTGTTTTTTTGTGTTGTTTGTGTTGTGTTTTGTTTGATGTTTGTTGTGTTGTTTTGTTTGTGTTGTTTTTTGTTTGTGTTTGTTGTTGTTGTGATGTGTTGTGATTTTGTTTTTGATTTTTTGTGTGTTTGATTTTGTTTGTTGTTGTTGTTGTTTTTGTGTGATTGTTTTGTTTGTTGTTGTGTGTTTGTTGTGATTGTGATTTTGTGTGTTTGTTGTTTTTGTGTTGTGTGTTTGTTTTTGATTGTGATGTTTGTTGTTGTGTGTTTGTTTGTTGGTGTTGTTTGTTGTTTTGTTTGTTTGTGATTTGTTTGTTGTTGTGTGTTTTGTGTTTGATTGTGTTGTGTTTGTGTGTTTTTGTTTGTTTGTTGTTTGATGATTTGTGTTTTTTGTGTTGTTGTTGTGTGTGTGTGATGTTGATGTGTGTGATTTTGTTTGGTTGTGTTTTGTGTTTGTGTTGTTGATGTGTGTGTGGTTGTTGTTTGTTGTGTTTTGTTTTGGTGTTGTGTTGTGTTTGTGTTGTTGTTTGTGATTTTGTTGTTGATGTTTGTGTTTGTTTTTGTGATGTTTGTGTGTTGATGATGTTTTGTTGATTGTGTTTGATGTTGATGTGTTTGATGTGTGTGTGTGTGTTGTTGATGTTGTTGTTGTTTTGTGATGTTGTTGTGATTGTGTGTTGTTTGTGATTTGTGGTTTTGTTTTTGTTGTGTGTGTTTTGTTTTGTTGTGTGTTTGTTGTGATTGGTATTGTTGTGATGATTTGTTGTTGTGTGATGTTGTTTGTTGTGTTGTGTGTTTTGTGATTGTTGTTGTTGTTTTGTGTTTGTTGATGTTTGATGATTTTGATGTGTTTTGTGTGTTGTGTTTTTTTGTGTGTTGTGTTGTGTTGTGTTGTTTTGTGTGGTGTGTGATTTGTTTTGATGTGTTGTGTGTTGTTTGTGATTGTGTTGTGTTGTTGTTTGTGTGTGTTTGATGTTGTTGTTGTTGTTGGTTGATTTTGTGATTGAATTGTTGTGTTGTGATTGTTGTGTTGTGTTGTGTTTGATGTGTGTGTGATTTTTGATGTTTTTGTTGTGTTGTGTTGTTGTTGTGATGTGTTTTTGTGTTTGATGTGTTGTTGTTGTGTTGTTGTTGTATGTGTTGTGTTTTGTGTGATTGTGTTGTTGTTGATTTGTTTGATGTTTTGTGTGTTGTGTGATTTGTGTTTGTTGTTGTGTTTTTGTTTGTGTTGATTTTGTTGTTGTTGATGTGTTGTTGAGTGAGTGTTGTTTGATTGTTGTGTGGATTTGTGATTGTGTGTTTGTGTTGTTTGATTTTGATTTGTGTGATTTTGTTTGTTGTTTTGTGTTGTTTGTGTTGTTTGTTTGTTGTTTGTGATGTTTGTTGTTGTTGTTGTGATTTTGTTGATGTGTGTGTGTTGATTGTTGTTGTTGTGTGTGTGTGTTGATGTGTTTGATGGTGTGTTTTGATTGATGTTGTGTGTTGTGGTGTGTTGATTTGTGTTGTTTGTTGATGTTGTGTTTGTGATTTGTGTTGTGGTTATTTGATTGTGTGTTGTGATTGTGTTGGTGTTTGTTGTTGATGTGTGTGTGTTGATGTTTTTTGTGATTGTTGTTGTGATGTGTGTGATGTGTGTGATTGATGTGTGTTGTGTGTGATGTTGTGAGTGTTTGTTGTGATTGTGTTTGGTTGTTTGATGTGATTTGATGTGTTGATGTTGTGTGATTTGTTTGATGATTGTGTGTTTGATGTGTGTGTTGTGTGTTTGTTGGTTTGTGATTGTTGATGTTTGTTGTGTTTGTGTTGTTGTTGTTGGTGGATTTGATTGTTTGTTGTGTGGTTGTGTTTTGATGTGTTGTGTTTGTGATTGTGTTTTGTGTTGATTTTGTGATTGTGTTTTGTTGTTTGTGTGTGATTTGTGTGATTTGATGTGTGATTGTTTGTGTTGTGTGTGTGGTTGTGTGTTTGTGTTGTGTGTGTTGATGTGTGTGTGTGTGTTTTGTGATTGATGGTTGATTGTTGTGTGTTTGTGGTGTGTGGTTGTTGTTGTTGTGATTTTGTGTTTTGATTGTGGATGAAGCTGGGGACAACTTGGCGAAGGGTGATGAGGGAGTCATGGAAGCTGGTCCTGGACTACCCCGATGCCCAGACCAGCCTCAACCAGCAGACCCCTTCTTCTCCACGAGGAGAGGTATGAAAATGAAGTATACAGTAAAAACTGTCTTCAGACATTTGTATTGACTCAAAATCAGCCTGGGCACCTGGAGAAACTGATTAGAATCACAGGCCAGGTACAAGCAGAACAATTGGTTGGTTGCTTTCAGTGATGCATGAGTGTTTGTACCCTGGGCTTGCATTCGTTTGAATTGTGAAAGTTGGTATCCAGGAGGCGTGGGTTCTTGAAATTGTGTTTAAAAAATTAAGATTTTGATATTTTTTGTTTTGTGAAGATGGGTAAATAAAAGTGGAAAATAGAGCATGTGGGCCTTTATTGAAGGCTGTCCCCCCCCCCAAAAACATATTGACATAGGCTAGAGCAGTAAAGCTTCATGTTATGTTATGTTTTGCATCTTTTATTGCAGGTATTGTCTCGCATAGCATTAACACCATGCAAAGTGGAGTGTGGTTGCCACATTGGTGGGTTAATCATAAAGGGTCAGTCGCTGTCGACAGGGACTATAAATACGTAAAAAATAGTGCTGAAGAGTTTTAGTCTTGGAAAAATGTATTGCATTGTAGTCTGCAAATTATGGTAGTTGTTTTAGCATTGTTGACTGGGAAACATTTTTTGTCTTACATGGACGCACATAGGCTGTGCAGTTACATCCACACAACGGACAGACCATACACCCATTGTCCTATCCACAGGTTGACAGTCATGAAGAGATAACATATTATTTTTTTGTATTGTTTGATTGTACTTCTTGGAACTAAGTTATTGCACGTACAAATACAAAAACAACTCAGTATAAATGTTGTGTGTATGTGTTTTCAGTTCTGATGAAGCTGGGGACAACTTGGTGAAGGGTGCTGAGGGAGTCATGGCAAGCTGGTCCTGGATTCTGCAGCAATGCTACCTCAATGCCAGACCAGCCTCAACCAGCAGATCCCTTCTCCAGTTCCTTTGAGGAGGGCTATGAAAGCGAAGTGGACAGTGACATATCTTTGTTTAGTTTCGTTGATTCTGAATCAGACTGGGCCCCAGGTTCGGGAGATAATATTTTGAATCAGATTTTGAATCAGACAGTGAATGTAATGCAAGTCTTCCATCCCATTTGACCCTGACATAATACCTGACACAGACAATGAAATGTCTTGTAAGGAAATTATAAAAGAAAACTGATTGAAAGTTCTTCTGATAGTATTGTGTTTCCAGTGCTCCAGGGAAGAAAAAAAGTAAACTCACAAAAAGTGATTCAGCTAATGAAAGTGGAAAACGTGGTGATTGCTACAGTTGGCAAGCCTGCTCGTGGGAATAAAAAGCTCCAAAAGTAAACTGCATTGTTGCAAGTTTTGTCAAAAAATGAACACCCAAAAAAGTCGACACATTTGACACGAGTGCATCGGACTAGAACCAGAAGTTGCCCGCCATCCTTCAAATGAGAAAAGGGAGTGCTGAAAGAAGAAAAGCGTTTTATAAAACTGCAAGATGAAGGTTGATTTTCAAACATAATTATGAAGCCATCAAAAACAAAGAAGGCAGCTTAATCCCCAAATACCAAAAGAAGGAACACTGTACAACGCAAAATGAGTATGTGGCGTGTCAGTATTGCAAAGCACTTTTTCCTGAGATATCTTCTTGTTAAACATGACATAACCTGTCCACAAAAACCTGGACACTGCTCCTAAACCTAGAAGAGGGCAATGTGGGAAAGCAAGGTGAAATGATGATGCCTTTGTCAAGCAGTGTCTCACGGAATTTCTTCCAGAAAGTCACTTCAAACATGAGAGATGATGAGATAAGTTCTGTCATAAGAAACGATTCTCTGATCTTGAAAATATGGGCGAAAGATTATTTTACCGCAGGGACATTGAAGAAATACACCAGGTCAGATCCGCTCACGCCTTCGAGTAAAGAATTGGGCCTAGACTTTCTCAGTTAATGAGAATACATTCAAACATGAAGGTTTCATCTCTGGCTCAAGCTATTGACCCTGTCAATTTTGACTTTTCTGATCAGCTGCACCAGACAATTAGGTTGAATTCAGTGACTCCACAAACATGTGTAAAAAAGGGATCACTTGTGTTAAAGTTGGGGTTTTCAGCTTGAAAAAAGCATCCCAGATTCTCAAAGCAGAAGCATGTTAAAGATGGACGACACTGCCCTGAACAAGACATGTGAACGTTTTGATACACTGTATCAAAGTGACTGGTTTGACCGGTGTGTCAGCTTGCGCTTCACAATCCGTCCAGAGAGCAAAGATGAACAAGCCAAAACTGATCCCATCTCTGGAAGATGTCCAGAAAGTGAATTCCCTTCTTCAGAAAGACAACCAAAGTGACTCTTATGGAACACTGGCAAAAGCTCACTAGCATCCATCACAGTTTTCAACAGAAAACGTGGTGGAGAAGTGAAAACGAGATGAAGTGGTCAGACTACCAAACAGAGCAGAGCCACAGAAGCTGCTCCACCAGAAGAAAATGCTTCTTGATGACCTAACAGTCACTGAAAAGAAAATTTGTTCATGTGCTTCACAGAGTGGAAATCAGAGGCAAGTTCAATAGAGCAGTGCCCATTCTTTTGACTCCTGAGATGGTTCAAAGCATTGAAAAGCTGCTTGACCTCCGCCGCATTCTTAGGGATTGAAAGTGAATACATGTTCATGACCCCGACAGGAACACACCCTTATAGGGGACCTGAAGTTCTGAAACAATATGCTTTGAATGCTGGTGTTACGAATCCATCCTTGTTCACTGCAACGGCTCTTCGCAAACAGCTGGCGACCTTAAGTCAAGCCATGGAGATCTCCAAGTTAAAGCAAGACCAACTGGCGTCCTTCCTTGGCCATGACATTCGTGTCCACAGGTCAGTTTATCGCCAACCACTTGACATTTTGCAAAAAGCAAAAGTGGCCAGCATTCTCTTCAGAGTGAATCGGGGGATTGACCGTAGACGAAGATGGTGAAGACCTGGATAAAGAGGAGCTGGATCCTGACAAAGAAGCAATAATGTTGAGGGAGCTGATGAAGATGATGAAGATTTCTCCAGCAACATTGTAGAGGTGGAAAATGCTGAGATGTCAGATGAACGAATGTCGGTGTGTCATGCCCCAAAAACACACCGGATCCACCGCAGTTGTCTCAACCGTGAGTACTTCAGAGCCTGACTTGTGCATTTCAAAATCCAAGTCCCCAAAGCAGACAAAGACGCCAACGCAAGCAAAGACACCAAAGCAGACTAAGAGACCATGGAGCAAATATGAGATAGCTGCTGTGCACAGACAGTTGTCCCATTGCATTACGATGAACAGAGTCCCCCAGAAGCATGATGCACAGAAAGCTGTTAGCTTCATAACCAGATCTTCGCCGCAGAAGTTGGACATGCGTGAAATACTATGTGTACAACTTACTGAAGAAACAAAGAATGAATCAAAATGTCTGATTGGATTAGATTAGATCCAGTGAGACTGTTACTCCCCTCCCCCCAATCTCCTCTCTCTTCAAGGATAGACACTAATTGAATATGGTGATGATAGACGGGTTATATGCAAAATCATTTGTTGTACGGCCGAGTGTAAACAAGACTGGATGACAATTTTCAAATATATATGCCCTGTAAGCTTTTTACAGATTATGTTCATGCGACATGGACAGATGTAACTCTTTCACGTTTCTTGCTTGGCTGCCTCAGTTTATCTGTCGGTTTCTCTGAATTATCTGCCACTCCCCTCCCTGTCGCTCTCTCCTCTCTCCCTCTCTTTCTCATTCTTTTCGCTTGTAGTACCCCTTCTTCTTTGTACTTAGTCTTTCTTAAGTGTTTTTTCTCCCTTCCTCTGTAAGTCGAAGGGGGCAATGCCATGATCAGTTGTGTCATTATGTACGTTAACCTGTATGAATGTGAATGGATCCCATTTCAAACGACAGAAACCGAAAAGTAAAGCTACGTTCTTGTTAGAAGTATGCCAGTGAAAGGTTACTTTTTTCTTATTCGTTATGTGCATTGATAGGTAAGTATTTACAATAATAATTAATTTTGGTCGATTGTTTATTGATCCATTTATTACCTTGTTCTTTTTGTCTGCGCATTGATGGGTAAATATTTACAATAATAATTAATTCTGGTTGATTGTTTATTGATACATTTATACCTTGTTCTTTTTGTCATTATAATGAGTGCATGACATATGTCTAAAGTTTGAAAGGCCGGAGCGCTTCCGTGTTAATATGTGGGTTAGAATTCTTCATCCGTGCATTCTTTATTCTATCTGACTTTGCCTCCCCCTTACTCCATTGTAGTAGAGACATTCCAGCTTCTTAAACAATTGTGACAAAGTACAGGAAAACAGGCGAAAGTTCAAAATCATTATTTTAACATTTTTTATGACCCCGGAGGTTTGTGCAGTGACGGTGTTTTTTGTTGTGTAAGTAGCTCTGTGTGTGTGTATGCTTGTTTGCAGCTTAACACCATGAAGGAGTAAAGATAGGAAGAGGAAAACTTGGTGGGCATGTAGGTTATGTATTGAGGATGTGCCGTTTGGGTTCAAGGTCATGACCTTGACATATTCATGACCTTGAAAACTGAAAATCATGAAGGGAGGTAGCCAATGCGGGTGACGCTCAAATTAATGCTACATTCGGACACCACAGTTCTAGCTACATTATTTGAAAGTTTGAAGTTTTACAGACTGAAAAGCTCTAAACAGAAATGATTTGTCTGTATAGTCTTTGCTTCATTTTGTTTTAATTTGACAAGATACACAGAATCAAGTATAATCAATTTATCTCTTTCTGTTCATTGCTAAGAATGTTTCTCATCGACTTTAGCCAGGTTTTCCCATACTATGTGACATTTAATGTTGTCAATTTGAACTGTAAGCGACTTGTTTTACCTTTAGACCAGTCGCTGCTTACGCGCATTTTTCCTGTGCTGGCAGCTGCGGCCATGATTGTGGGTGCAGGTTGGATATTCCCTTTGGCGATTGCAGTGCAAATTGAGTGAATCACCCAGTTTTTGTATGGTTTTGCCCTAGTTTGCATACAGATCGCTGATCTGATTGACTGGTCTGCATTCATGAATGTGGCCTCTGGGGACTGGTGATGTTGAATGTTCATTGTGACTGTATCAATGGAAAAATTGTTAATTAAGGTGGATTACATGTTGAAGTCGATATGCACAATGCCAAGAAGTTTTTCACTAGTGTCAATGCTTAATTTCGGCAACACCCATTGTGTTGTATTTTCTCAGATTGACTTCAGACGCTCGCATCAGTGCCTTGAATTGGGAATTATGGTTCATGAAAGTTTTTCTCTTTTTTTTTTTTCTTTTTCTGTGTATTTGCACTTGTGAACTAATTATTATTATTGCCCTCTGTTCATTTCTCTTTAAGAATGACTGCTAATTTTTTGTTTATTTTGTCAATGATTGACCTGTTATAGATTTGTTTAGAAATTTCAAATATTTTTTATTAAAATATCTTGTGAAGATAAAGGATGAATAGGTTAGGTTTAAATAATTGTGTAATTATTCAAATATAATTCTTTCAGCATTATATATATATATATATATATATAGAGAGAGAGAGAGAGAGAGAGAGAGGAGAGAGAGAGAGAGAGAGATGCTTTTAGTTAAATGTCTTTACATGTCTCTGGTGAAATCTTACATTTACATTAATGTCTATCGGCAAAAAGACCGGTGAGTTTTGAAAGTAAAATTCTTGTTCTGGTCATCGTTATGTGAAAGAGTGATTGTTAAGTATTTGAATGCTATCTTGTGTATACAGACTCCTTAACAAAAATCATGGACCACTTTTTCAGGAGCACATCACACAAAAAAGCATTAAACAAGGATTAATGAAAGAAATGATTTTAGATTTTGAAAAGATGCAGTTGGAAATCAACAAAATCTTCAAACTAAAAGAAAAAGCATAAGAAACTTCACTAATTCATAAAAGGGTCTGTGCCTTTTGTTGACGAGTGTATTTGCTTCTTCCTCTTTTTTATGTGTGCTTTGCAATTTTACATTGTTGTCTAGTTTGTTTCGTTCTTCTTCATGCCGTCAGACACACTACCTTCCATTCTTCATTTTTCTGCACGCCCATCCTTGTCTTTCTTTCATCATTAACACAAACAACAGTTTTTCTCGTAAACGTTCACTTAAATTTCTTCTTTTTTTTTTTCTTTTCTTTTTTTTTTATTCATTTTGTTTCCAGTTTCATTTCGGGATGACACTTAAAGAGACCTTCTCTTTCTGTTCTTGTACCTTGGCTTATAAAGACTGCAGGGTCATCCCAAATGCTGAAGCACTTGAACACTATGTACAGATGCACAAGATAGGGATGAGAACATTACAAATGTGGTTGTTGTCTATTACCCCGCCGGGTGTGTCCCGTCTGAGCCTGGACTCTTTCCCCAACCCTTAGACCATTGGCAGTGGGCTGGGTGCTAGTCTTTCAGATCAGACGAAAAACTGAGGTCCCGTGTGCAGCATGCGTTTAGCGCACGTAAAAAATCCCACAGCAACAAGGAAGTTGACCCTGGCAAAATTATTTGGAAAACTTCACTTTCGTAGGAAAACAACTATACAGACATGCATAAACACCCAACAAAGTTGGAGTAAAACTGACAATACTCTCAAGTATAGTATGGGTGGCCAAACAGGGTAAAACGAGTTCACAAGCTACCAGATACTAGAACACGAAAAAAAAAAAAAATACCCCGCCACATAGGCAGCCACACTCCAACTTTGGGTGAAAGACATTGGTTGCTGATTGTTGTCAACTCAGACGTAGGACATCTCTGCTTTACCCTTTGCAAAAGGTTTTTGCTTTGAAACTGCACAACAAACATCCATCTGCTGATTATATTTAAAGTATAAGGCAAAGGTCACACAGAGATAAGCGGTCAGATTCAAGGAGTCAGCATTTGGAAGAGATACCTTGGCTAATAAAAACTGCAGGGTCATCCAAACGCTGAGGCACTTGAACACTATGTACAGATACACAAGCTACGGTGATGTGAGGATTTTCGAAAAAAGGGATATTGGTTTATTTAAATTTTTCACTCGCTT
>JAMYXO010000205.1:57500-63635 GCA_033310375.1 Conus canariensis
TTTTAGTTGTTCTTTCGTTATTTGATGCTAGAAGTAATCCAAGACGAAAAAGATTCGGATATTTATAGTACTTTAGATGTATATACCTTACTCTTAAATCCTTTAGAACGGGACAGCACAAAACAAAATGCACCTCATCTTCTGTCGCTTGTTTGCACAATGGACAAATTAAATCAACAGGCGTGTGTTGTTTGTAACGAAACTTATGGACAGCGATTTCTGAAACGCCAAGTCTAAATTTTGTCGTAATGATTTTCAGGTGCCTGTCTAAGTTCAATTTCAAATGAGTCTTATCAGCAGCTATTGTGCAAAAAGTATTGTAGAAACTAAATCTTTCACTGTTCTTGATATGAAAGTCCCATTCTTGCCATCTACAAAGAACCAACCTTTCCTTAAAAGCAGTAAGGAACTGATATATTTCCTCTGCACCTTGGTTTAGCCATACATACCCAAAACCAAGTGAATACAGTTTAACAACGAATATCGGATACCCAGTTGGTTTTGTCACGAGAATCCAAATCGAACAACGTACAATATGCTTTTCGTGGTAATCTTGTTCATCCATTCTTGTCAACTTTAGCCAGTACCGTAGAGAACTATAAAATAGGCATTCTGGCTCACACCACCTCCGCCAGCTCCAACCGGCTGAAGCAGGTTTCGCTGTTGCTCCGCCGGCTTACCCAGAATGCCTATTTTATAGTTCTCTAATAGTAAACACTTTACAAACATACATAATGTGTAGGATTATCTGTTTTTTAACACTAATTTACAAAACTTTTGAGACTTTAGTTTTTGCTTAATCCTTCGTTTTTCTTGATCGTCTTCAATAACATCATTTTCACGCATACATTCATCAAACATCAAACATACATAATGTGTAGGATTATCTGTTTTATAGTTCTCTGTCACTGGACCGTTAAGAAGTAAACAAACAAAACAATGGGGACTTGGTTAACCATGCCTTTATTCTTAGGAGGGCTATTTGTCAACCAAGTTGGGATTTCATTCTATTGTGAGGAATGACTGGCTATTGAAAGCTATCTGAAAAGGGGTGGGATGTGTGTTCACACAAGCGTAGAATCGTGGCACGTTGTTGAAGATTATTCTAAGCAGCCACCAAGTGCACTTATTAAAAGCTTGATTCAACAAACAAGACAATTGTATAAAGTACACCCGGCGGCCGCCTGAAAAGGCAGCCTAAAATTTATAGCTGGGTGTTGAATAGGAGCATTGAAGCAAGTGGAGCAAGAAGAAGTTGACGCAGAGCCCGGTTATGCATAACCGTTATTTTTAGAATCATGTCATTTCCCCTTGCTGGGTGGTTTGTGAATGTTGCTGCAAGAAGAAGTTGACGCAGAGCCCCGGTTATGCTAACCGTTATTTTTAGAATCATGTCATTTCCCCTTGCTGACATGAAGTGGCGTGTCTTGAATAGAATAATCCCACAGAGCTTGATGTGCAGCGTTTGAAACTCTAATTTCCTGTGCTAATTCTTGTGAAGAAGGACTACCTAGTAAATCCTTCTCTGAAAAAATGCTATCTTGAATCAATCAGCAAAGTTTTAAAGTCACAACGCTTTCCTGACTGGAAATCACACATGCAGCACACCAACCCAATGTGAAAATGACAAGACAGCTAGGTTCAGTTCCTAACAACACAAGTGCTGGGCGGAAATGTCGTCACTGTTACTAATCAGCTGATTCTATCTAGTCTTGTGATTGGGGGAAAGTAAAGAAACATGTTTTGATATGTTTGGAAATTTAGCCGCCTAAATTTATACAATGACGTCTAACGCTGTACTGAACGACGCCGTCTAAATTTATACAATGCCGCGTGGCGGCCCGACGCCCTTTATGTGTAACTCGACACGAACCAGGAAACAGTGCGGCGCTTCGACTCGGCTATTGTGCAGTTGAGTAAGCGTGGCCAGACATGTCTGACCTAGATACTACATAAAGGCAGAAGGGAGTTGTCTCCCCGGAAAAGAATGTAACAATTAATTGTAAAAAAAAATCGTCATTAAGTCGTTCTAGGTTCTTATTCAAGTCGGCATCACGTTCTTATTTAAGTTCTTATTTAAGTTCTTAACAAGTTTTTATCAAGTTCTTAACAAGTCAACATCAAGTTCTTAACAAGTCATCATCAAGTTTTAACAAGTTCTTATTCAAGTACTTATTCAAGTACTTATTCAAGTTCTTAACAAGTCGTCATCAAGTCGTCATTAAGTTCTTATCAAGTCGTCATTAAGTTCTTATCAAGTTCTTATCAAGTTCTTATTTAAGATTTTATCAAGTCGTCATCAAGTTGTTATCAAGTTCTTATTCAAGTCACTTATAATTATTTATTAAGTTCTTAACATATTATTGCATATCAAATGGATCAAAATGAGATTTTGTTGTTGGCAGTTCTGGCATGCTTTTTTGTTCGGCTTCTGTATTTAGTGGCTGAGATTTTTTGGACTGCTTTGGTTTTTGCTGGCGTTGTTTATATATTTTATAACCGTAATAACCACCCCCAGCAGCAATGACGCCAAAAAATGGCAACTGTTTTAAATTCAATATTCCATGACGACTTTGGTGTTGTAGACAACCCTGTTGTTGTAGGTCTTGAATCAACTTGTTCTTGTGTATTTACAGCTGGCATTGAAACAACTGTTGGCGTTGGCGATGTTATGTTTTCATTATGAGTTATATTCTGTGCTCGGAACATTAATTTTTTTTGTTTGTTCCACTCTGCTAATTTTTTTCCTGCTGCAACACGCCCCGGATGAGGAGGCTTTTTACTGGTCACTTTCTCCACCTGATTCAATGTTTTCTGATTCTGCTGATTTTCTGGCTCGGTCATTTTGAAGGGAAACAAAATCTATATGATTAAAAGTAATTAATCCCATGATTAATGGCGATAACAATGTTCCAAATCTGTAATATAGATCACATCCTAGAGACTCTAATGACTTTGTTAAAAACTGGATCCTGCGTTAAATCATACATAAAATCTTGTTCAGAATCAATGGGAGCAAATCTACTAACTAGTTTAGTGTACAACTAAGAACCGTTTGCCCAACACTTTTTACCATTCTTGACCCCAGTGCGCTTCATACCTGTTGTGATACTTTTTCAATGTCTTGTGGCGACATCTGTTGAATCTGTTCTATGCTGAATTCATTTCCAAGGTACTGTTTTGTTTTTCCACACGCCGCCAAAGAATACAGCCTTTCCTTTTGGCGCATAATAGCTTGGTCATCAACTTGATCATTTGTAAGTTCAGGAAGTAGATCATCGCAGTTCATGTTTTATTAATGAATAAATATTATTTTATTTTTTAAAAATGAGCACCGAAAAAAACTATTACTAACCTTGTATACCATTCTGCTGTTATTGGAGGCCTAAGTGTAGGATACACAATGCTTGGTAAAAGCCTGTTAAAAATAAAACCAGCAGATCTTGGCAAACTAGACTTTGAAGACTCAGCAAAGCTGATTGCTGTTATTACAGCTTCATTTGCTACGAAAGATTTTCTAGTTAAGCAAGGAATTAATTCCAGACAGTATCAATATGGTAAAATTAAAAAAAAAAAACATTTATAAAAATGGCTTCACTCGTAATGATGATTGGTGGCGCTGTGGTTAATGCGTTGCTTTTTAGCGGAAAGTAATTACGCATTTAGTAAACTACAAAATAACAATGAGAGAAAAAAGACATAACAGAGCTATGGAGCAACTAGCTGCTGCACAAGACACCTATGAAAAGCAAAGAATGGAGCAGTTAGATTTTATTAACGACAGACTTAAACAACAGGGACATGCAGCTTACACATTTAAAGATGTTGACCAGGCAATAAAAGAATATTATTTTTGTGACAGGCAAACAAGTTGAAACATTGCGTCCACCAAAATTTAGCGATTACTATCAAAACCCTCAGAAAACAAAAGATGCAAGAAATATTGTTTATTGTCTTTGGCATGACCGCTGTGTAATTTTGTTGCACAAAGTATTGGCTGAATAAAAATGTACAAAATCTATTATTCTCCAAAAGGATATTGGAAGGGAATAAACAGCAATTTTAAAAAATTAGCCAAGCAGCGGGAGTCAGTGAACAAACAGCAAAAGAATGGTTATCTAAACAAGCGATTTGGCAAATTTATTTACCAGCGCCTAAACGAATACAAAGACCACACTTTGTCAACACAATACCGAACGACACCCATCAAATGGATCTTCTATATTTAACCCCATGATACGATTAGACGAAAAAGATTTAAGTACGCACTTACAGTCATTGACATAGCTTCAAGATACAAAGATGCTGAACCATTAACACAAAAGAGTGCTTCTGCTGTTGCTGTCGCTATACAATGATATATCAACGGGGCCCCTTAACTTATCCTCGCATGATTCAAGTCGATGATGGGAAAAGAATTTAAAGGACAAGTGAATCAATTATTGTTAAAACATAGAGTTACCATTAAAGAGGCATTCCGGGTGTTCACAGATCACAGGGTTTGGTTGAAAACTTTAACAAAACAGTTATCTGAAAAGGCTTTTTTCCTACCAGTATCACAGAGAGCTGATTGACAATTCTCGCAACACAGAATGGGTTAGAAGACTGCCCTCAGTTCTACGTGCAATGAATAATGAAAGAATTTAAAGGTCTAAAACCAGTACAAGCAATCAGAAAACAAACAATAAATGTTGTTGAAGGAGAGTCTTCATCAAGCAAACTATTGCCATTTGGTTTAAAATGAGTTTACCTTTATTCGCCGGGAGAAGCGGAAGGGGACACTCGCATCAGGGCAACAGATCCAGTTTGGAGTGTTGATCCATATGAGATAAAAAAAATTGTGAAAATGAATCCCCCCGTGTATTATTTACGAGAAACTGACACAACAAAACGACCAGCCCCCCGAAGATCTTTTTTGAAGGAAGAAAATGCAGATATCCCTCCAGACACAGTTCCAGTCGCTTAGTTAATTTAGGCAAATACATTTCTGAGTTAAAAATGGAAGCTCAAAAAAAATTATTTGCGTATAAATTTATTATCAAAACAATGATAAAGAATAAACTACCCATTGATCCTAATATTTTTGAAAAAATCAAAAATCTTGAAACAACAACAACAAATAATAATCCGGGCTATAGGATAAAGAAATTAAATGAGTATCTAATTGCGCTTGACCAAATGACCTCCAATGACCAATTGCATATGAAAACTCTGGATTAACAAATACTCTTTTTGTGTTAGTGCGGTAAGAGACGTTTTGTTACAACAGTTGTGTTAATCTCATGCAGATTAGATCGCAAACTTGTAATTGTCATGATGAAAAGTCTTATTGTCAAACAATGCTTCTTTGTAGTTGTCATGGGTTATGCTTGACTGCCAACACTACGAGATATTCCCTTTGCTTTTTTAACAACTTTTTTTTGGCTTGAAAGGGCTTAATTTTCGACCTCAAACCAACAAACTCCTTGATCACACCTCCAGAATAATTCATCCTTCATCTTACCTAAAACCTTCTTGTTAATATCTGAATGCAAAGGCGAATCTTTAGGGTAATCAGATGTGTCGTACCCTCCCGCATGCCCTTTAGCTACTTCTAATTCCATGTCTTTATAGATATCTTCAGTAGGGATGTCGATTACAAATGAATCTGTATCTGTGTACAGAACTCTGGACTCTGGATACAAGGGTTTAAAGTAGTCGTAAAGAAATTCTACATCAAAAGCTTCGACAGCTCTAAAACAGTAAACCCAAAAAAACAGGTTTGTCCAATTTGACTTTCTTTTTTTTTCATCATTATTCAAAAAGTGATCATGAAATCTTCTGAAGTCTTGATAATTAGGTTTAGAAGTTAGCTTAATTGCATTTGTTTTCTCTGGTGGACCAATCTAACATCTTTACGCTTGTGCGGATTTTCCATAGTCTTTCCAAAACAGCTGTTGTTCATCAACTTGAAAAAGTCTTTTTTCTGAAGCATTCTACGGATTTTGTTCTGAGATCAGTGTTCTTCATGATGTATGGTTTCTGAACTGTTCTTGATCAAAAGCAATTATCGATGAACAGCTGTCAACTTTTAAACCATGTCTTAAATAAAATTGAAGAAGTCTGTTAATGACAGACATAATTTTTTTTGTCACG
>JAMYXO010002063.1:0-15000 GCA_033310375.1 Conus canariensis
GCAACTACGCGCGCACATACACACACATAGACAGACACACATTCATGCATGCACGCACGCACGCATGCATGTACGTGTTTGGAGGGAAAGCAGTGTACTCTGATTATCTTCACCTTCCCACAAAAGGAAAAAAAACAAACACACACTCACACAGAGAACAATCTGCGCTGCCGCCGGTACGGGGCGAGAGCTTGAGGTCGACCTGTTCCCATTGGACCGAGGTGTTATTTCTATGACAGAACAGTCAGTCGTCCTCCAAATGGGTGAAAGAAAACACGGAGAGATTAAGGGTAGTCTGCCAGTTAGGCCAGACGACATCAACGGGAGGGGAGTGCAGCACATTTGTTGTCCACGAGGAGAACAAACAAACAAACAAACAAGCAACCAAAAACATTCTCTTGTTGAGATTCTTCTTCTTCTTCTTCTTGAAAAAACACTTGTTTTTCTTTGTCTTTCCTTTATCATTTTTCCTATACTTTACTGTTTAAAAATTCAATTTATGTCTTTGTATCCTTTTTGGAGTTGCTTTGTTTTATATTTCTTTCTCTCTTTCTTTCTTTCTTGTTTTCTTTTTTTTTTTTTTTTTTTGTTGTTGAAAATTTGGTCGTATTTGTCTTTCTTTCTCTCTGTACTTCATTGACCATTTCTATATTCATGTCTTATCAATTTTTGCATTGTTTTGTTGTCTATTTCTCTTTTTTGAAAACATCCTCATCGTGTCTATCTTTAATTTTTCTGTACTTTTCTTGTTGTTGTTGTTGTTGTTGTTGAAAATTTCTGTGTTTGTCTTTAGCAGCCTGACCCAGCAGACCTGGAGACAGCAGCTTCAGACTGGGTCAGCTGGCGGTCCACCATCAAGGCCAGCATCAAGCAAGCAGAGCAGAGCAGAGGAGAGATGCCCAGTGCGAAGAACGGAGGCACCGCAGATAATCAAAGAATGGCGTCAGCACCCACAGACACTGATGATGGAGACTTCACCTGCAGCAACTGCAACAGAGTCTGCCGCTCGAGGATCAGGCTCTTTAGCCACAGCAGGTGCTGCAACTCCACAACTGACTGATCCATGGCGCAACACCATTGTCTCTCCAGACAGACAGATGGCAACTTTGTGTCAGTTGTGCCTTGTTTTGGTGTACATTTCTTTCTTTTTTTGTTTGTTGGTGTCTGTCTTTCTTTCTATCTATCGATCTTTCCTTCTTTCTTCCTATCTTCCAGTCTTCTTTACTCCCTTTCTTTCGTTCTTTAGTGACGTATACATAATAATGGAATAGGTTCCAATGCACTTACATGTTAAAGATTTGACACAAAACAATCCAGATTCATCAATCAAGGGAGGTAAGGGGGAAGGTAACTCCTGAACAAACCATTTCAACTGGCAGGCGAAGGATAAAAAATGGCGCCAAAATCGATCGTGCAAAATACCAATTCAGTTTAGAAAATATGGGCTTTTCGGTCCGTACAGTTGTAAGAAATAAAATACGTTCATTTGTGTGACTTCAGCGATATGGACATAATAACGATATAGGTTCTGAGGCATTTACATCAGAAAGAGTTGACATTAACTAATCCAAGATTGATCAATCAGGGGAGGTAAGGGGAAAGGTAACTCCCAAACAGACCATTTCATCTGCTAAGGGTCACCCCAAGAGAGGTGCCCATTTGAGCACCTGGCTACATAGACCTTCACTTGCTGATTTTATTTGTCAGTTGTTCCTGTTGATATTAGTTCTCTCTGAAACATTGCTCCCTGTGGATCTGTTGTGGCTAAGGCTGTGTCCGGATGAACTAAAGTGCGGTTTGTGTATGGGAGAGCGTCATTAATGAGCAGCGTGGTGAAGAATGCACAGAACGATGACACGTAACAACAGCAAGAGCAACCACCACAGTAACAATATCAGCCACCACCATAACAAAATATAGGTTCAACGAACTAAATCATTCCTCTTTTTGACAAACCTCCCCGGCTCCCCTCTTCATATTTATTGTCCATACTCATTCTTTCTAAATCAATACAGTCGGCTTTTTGTTCACCCCATTTGTAGTCCTTTTCGTGCGCACAGAGTAAATCGATGTTGAGAAAGACAATTAAAGAAACCTTGGGGGAAAAAAAAGAAGAAAAAAGCAAAGGGCAGAATTCTTGCAAGAAAACAAAGGGCAGTAATTCGGTTGGGATTGTTCAGGAATATCTTCATTGGAATCGCTCTTTGTGGGATTGAATCAGCCTTTTCTTTCAAAACAATTCAAAACAATAAAAAGGACTATGCCGCCCAACGAACGAAACAAACAAATGACATGACAAAACGCGACGCGTACAAAGAAGGAGCGTAACTCTTGCCCAATCATGTGAGAAAAAAAGTGAGTGATTGGTTGTTCTTCTGTGTTGAATGGTCCCAAATGGTGTTTCATGTTGCCTGAGGAAGAAGACACAAGAGGTGTGGAACGGCGTCGTGTTTGTCTTGTGTAGTCATTTCTCTTGGAACTAAGTTTCCAATTCCGCCTGCAGTCCCTCCCCCAACTCTTTCCCTCCCTGCCCCGCCCCTGCATGATGGTATGACATAAGTGGTCAGATGGTCAGTGTGAGCACAACACCTGTGCTGGCTCCTGATCCCCTTTACAGTTGGAGGTGGAGAAGGCATTGGGGGTACAGGCTGTGACCTGAGCAATGACCCTCTGCTATACAGAATTGTCTCTGACAGTTGATTGTACTGGGCTCCAGACTGATGTGGTCTGGCAGTATCAGATGTTATTTGGGCAGAGGTGGGACGCATCCACATCTGGGGTGGGAATGCACCCTGCCCCTGAACCAGTGCATAGCTCAGTCTATGCACGGTACACCTGGTTGGTTTGGTCTCTGGATGTCTGAAACTCATTCTAACGTATCTGTTTGGCCCAGGTGTTCGATTGAATCACCAGCATACTCCGTTTTTTTGCAATGGTGTACCCTGGGGATTGAAACAGACGGCGTTTAAGCGTGTCCATTTTGAGTTGGAAGGTTGCCATGCAACGGTGTGCGTGTGTGTGTGTGTGTGTGTGTGTGTGTGTGTGTGTGTGTGTGTGTGTGTGTGTGTGTGTGTTTAATTCAGATATCAATCGCAGACAGACCAAAATTCAACAAATATAACTCTTAACTCCTTCGATTCAGAACTTCTTATTTATTCCCTTGGCAGTATAAACAAGTATTTTTATAGGTTTATTTTGCGCCCGCTCAGCGAATTCATTACAAACGATAAAATGAAAACTTTTCGATTCAAACAAATGCTTATAATTTTCAGACAAGGGAAGTAATTATTTCGAATCAGAAATTCTAATTCCTTTCCTTGGCAGTCAAAACTAATATTTCTACGCATGAACTGACTTAAATGGATTCATTTTGCGCCCAATAGTCTACAAGAAGAGAATTGACTGATTTCTCGTTCTTTGTTTCGAATTGTCCGAATGATACCTCACTTTGTCTTATAGACACAAAAATCAAGTTTTGTTTGTTTCTATCTAAGTCTGTTATCACATATGAATACCTTTTTTTGTAGCAATAGGAGATATTACGCAATCAATTATTACGAAGTAGCAAGTAGAAGAGAGAGGAGGATGAGGAGGGGGAGAGGGGAGGAGGAGAGGAGAGAGAGAGAGAGAGAGAAGAGAGAGAGCAAAGGTCAGACCCTGGATCCACCCTTTCAACCAGTTTATTAATCCGAGAGAAGAAAAAAATGTTTTGACAAGGGAAGAAATCGTTGACAAAGACCATGTATGAACAGCTTTTTTTGTGTGTAAAAAGAGACAGACTCAATTAATTATTATGAACAAAGCAAAGTGAAGGAGCAAGAGAGAGAGGGGAGAGAGAGGAGAGGAGAGAGAGAGAGAGAGAGAAGCAAATGAGAAAAGAATGCTTTGCAAAGATGAACACGAAGAAAGAACCACTTCTGTTCTCCAATTGAGTGCCAAATGATAATGATGGAGAAATTAACGATAATGATAGATTTATGTCAAACACGTACGGTGTAGGCTATATAACATAGTGTCTTGTACTGATAATTGTTCTAAAGCAACGAGTCATTAGAAATGTTAGCGCACAAAAAACAACAGATGTGACTATGAAAGGAATCACCCTCACACACACACACACACACACACACACACACACACACACACACACACACACACACACACACACACATAAATAGACACAAGCAGATCTAGAGTCCACACACCCACAATTCAAAGTTTCGATTCCCAGAGTCTCTAACGAATGGAAAGAAAGAATTCCGTGTCAGAAGATGCGTGTTTCTATTGATATCGTTATTTATGAAGAACCAGTTTATCTGTTGTACGCTCAACTGTTTGGATCAACAGTTTCGTCATCCTTCGAGAGCAGGAGGGAGATTGGAGGCGACGGGGAGGAACAGGTCAGTAATTTACTACTACACTCTAAACCACTGTGACAGCACGGATATATATATATATATAATATATATATTATATATATATATATATATATATATATATAATATAACCCCGCTGTACTTTCTTCCACAGAAATAGAATTGAGTTCGCGCGAGCTCGCGCCCACGTTCAGTGGCAATCAAAAGCCAGGCTACCGGCTTTTGCATCTCTGACTCTCATTGCCACACGCAAACACAGCCCTTTCGATACTGTACTTCGCCTTTTTTCTTATCGTCATCATCGCTTCTTTTAAAATATCCATGAACGTTTATTCCGTACTGTGTGAAATGTGCACAGAACTTAATATCAGGCTAACCACCGTTCTCACCTAACTGTTCCCACAGAGCTTCCTCTGTGTAAAGACATGTCGTGCAAGTGGTCCATCTGAATGATGGTTGTGGAGACCAAGGCGGCCGATGACACACCCTGTGTGCTCCATGCTGTGGAGAATCATGGTTTCACAAAAAATGTATATAGATATAAACTTCCTTTTTTTTGTATTACCATCTGAAATACTTGCCCTAACATTTCCTACCCTGTATCATGGGCTGGTTTTCTAGTGCAACATTATTTGTTTGAGAGAATGTCTAAATCTGCCTTCTAGCTCAGCCATCTTATTTCGCCCGCAAACCCCACTTTTCACATAAGTAAATTTCCTCAACCAAAAAAACAGCTAAAAACCTACAAAATCAAAAAAACTTAATCGCGTGAAAAGTGGGTCTGCGGCAAAAATAATTTGCTGCTCTAGAACCACACATTTAGACATTCGCTCTGATTAACTTATAGGCACTGTGTTTGGTGGGACAACCTGCAACTCTCCGCGAACAAACGATCTTTTAGGGGCGGGCTTTTTGGAAGAAAGAGTATCTCTTAAATAATACATGGGAGGGGTTGTTTTCATAATTCTTTCAACTTCATATACGTCTACGCTCCATATAGGGTCTGTGGCTCTAATTCTAACATCACCTTCTGCCTCTCCAGAGCATACTAAGTTAAGTATCTTACTTTTAGTCCAAACGGCAAGAGTGTTTTTGATTACTTTGGATGTCTTCAGTAATACTTATTTTTTTAGTTTCATTGCGTTCACTGGCTTAAGGCCTGTTGCTTTAAATTCTTCATTGTTCATGGCGCGTAAGACTGCTGGCAACCTTCTGACCCATTCTGTGTTGCGTGTTTTGTCCATAAGGTCTCTGTGGTATTGATAGGTAAACAGACGTTCAGCTAGATTCTTATTAAAGTTTTCTACTAGGGCCTGGGAGCGATGGTTGCCTGGGATCCCTCTCTTAACTGTAACCCGATGTCTTAAAAACAGTTGGTTTACAGCTCCTTTAAACTCTTTCCCATCATCAACCTGAATCATCCTAGGATACTTTAATGGGCCTCGCATGTATATTTGTTGTAAAGCCACAACCACAGCAGTTGAGCTTTTATCCGTTAAAGGCTCAGCATCCTTATACCTTGAAGCCATGTCAACAACTGTAAGAGCATACTTAAACTTTTTTCTTCTAACTTTGTCATGTGGAAGATACAGCAAGTCCATCTGGTGGGTGTCATTAGGAACTGAGTTAACAAATCGAGGCCTTATTATTCTTTTTGGGGCAGGCAGATATATTTGCCAGATCGCTTGTTTTGAAAGCCAGTCTTTCGCTTCTGATTCAGACACCCTAGCAGCTTTACTCAGTTTATCAATAGCAGCCTTTCCTTTCCAATACCCTCTAGGAGAATAATATATTTTGTACTTCGTATCGTCCATAAGAGGGACTGTTTTTTTTATTACATTTTAACTATGTTTTTAGATTGAATATGCAAGAAGAAAGATTGCTCCCATAGCACCTATAATAAAGCCTATTCCACCATTTTCTGATCCTCAGATGGTTCATAAAAGTCAGACAGTTCTGGCGGTGACGATGTTAGAAACTTCTTTCCCGTCACTAAGTAATATTCATTCATTGCTTCATCAACGTCTGTAAATGTGTGCTCTGCATGTCCCTGTTCTCTTAACTTTTTATTAATAAAGTCTAAGTGAGCAATCCTCCTTTTCTCGTAAGCGTCTCTTGCCTTAGATAAATCTTCCATTGCCTTGTTATGGCGTTCTCTCTCTTCATCAGACCGTAATTTACTAAACATATAATTGCTGCCAGAGAAAGCCAACGCATTAACAATAGCTCCCCCCACCATCAGAACTAATCCAGACATCTTTTTATAAATGAATGAATCTTTTTTATAAATCAATATTTTTTAGAATGAATCTTTTTTTTTTATAAATCTTTCTATGCATTGATGTTTTCTGGGATAATCCCCTGTGCAACAAGAAAGTCTTTTGAGGCAATCCCTGCCGTTATTACAGCTATAACCTCAACAACATCCTCAATGTCTAACCTTCCTAGATCAGCCGGCCTCATCTTAAACATGTTTTTTGCTAACACGCTGTATCCTATACTAAGACCGCTGATTACAGCAGAGTGGTAAATAGTATTGATAATCTTTGCAGTGCTCATGTTTTTTATTAACTAAAAAAATAATTAAAATAATCATAATATGAAAGGCTGTCTATGTGCTTTTTAATCAGATAATCTTTTGTTGCTAGAGCTAAAAATAAGGTTGTAACTAGTTTCGGCGAATCTTCTATCTTTCCCATGTTGGGTGGTTTTATTCTTAACAAACATTTTGCTAGGGTTGAATAAACTATAACATCAACAATGGGCACTGCATAATTAACCAGCGTTAAACTCATGGTTTTAAAAAGGCTTTATTTTTTTTATTGCTTTTAAAAAGAGTTTAAAATGGATTGCGACGAGCTATTAAAGTGTGAGGAGGCAGCAGACCTCTGTCATAAAGAAAGATTATACTCTCTGGCTGCGTGTGGGAAAACCAGACAGTATTTAGGCACTGAACTAAGTATTGAACAGATTCAACAATTATCTACATCAGACGTTGAGAAGTATTACGCTAGGTACGAAGCACAGCTAGGATCAAAAATGGTTAGATCGGTGGGACAGACAATGATTAGTTTATATGCTAAGTTAGTAGGCAAGATAGCGCCGATTGATTCAGAAGAAGATTTAAAATATGACTTAACACAAGATCCGGTTTTAACCAAGTCCCTAGAATCTCTTGCCTGTGACATGTATTATAGATTTGGGACGTTGTTATGTCCATTCATCATGGGATTAATTACTTTCAATCATATTAATTTTAATCATATTAATTTTAATCGCACTAAAAAAAATGAGCGAGCAGGAGAAGAAGACTCTACAGGAGCAGAATGTGCCGCAAGTGAGTGTCCCACAAGTGAGTGTCCCACAAGTGAGTGTCCCACAACTGAGTGCGCCACAAGTGAGTAGTGTTACTAAAGCTAAAAGTCCTGGCCGTGTTGAGGCCGGTCATAAACTAGCTGAATGGAACAGACTGCAAAAAGCAAACCAAGCAGCAAAACAAAAATTATTAGATAGTAATACAACATCAACACCAGCACCGCCACCGCCGTCAACAACAACAACAACACAATCAAACTATAAGATGTATTATTATGTACTGGGGAGTATTGTTGTTGGTGGGGGGCTTTTGGCATACAAGTGTCTAACCCCATACTTAGCAACAAAGTTACAAATCCCCACAAAAACAGTAAAAGAAGAAGAACCAGCCTCTGCAAATAAAGCACAACCCCCTTCTGTAAACCCATTATTTTTACTGAATTAGTTTTTTAATGTGTTGTTAAGTACAAGTTAAGTACTGGTTAAGTGCAAGTTAAGTCAGTTATAACAAGTTAAGTGCAAGTTAAGTGCAAGTCCCTGTTAAGTACTAGTTAAGTACTAGTTAAGATCTTAAGTAAAGTACTAGTTAAGTACTAGTTAAGATCTTAACTTAAGTCAGTCAAGTTAATCTTTCAAGTCAGTTCTCCAATGACCTACAGCATATGAAAACTCAGGATTAACGTAAGTTCGCTTGTTATTGCTAGAGACTAGTGATTTCTTATTAACAGCAGTTGTGTTTACTTGATGAAGAGTAGAGCGCAGATTAACATTTGTGTGATGAAATACTTTGTTTTCAAAGAGAGCCTGCTTGTAGTTGTCATGACTTATATTTTTTTTTACAACTTCTTTACTTATGCCCTTAGCCTTCTTCATTACAGAAATCTGGCTAGCAACGCTATACATCTTTGACCACAGACCAACATATTCTCGTATCACAGTCCCATTAAGTTCATCCTTCATCTTTCCAATTACTTTCTTGTTTACAGTTGAATGTAAGGGGCTGTCTTTAGGATAGTCACATGTGTCGTACCATCCATCAGCTCCTTTGGCTACCTCTGTTTCTAAATCCTTATAAAAGTCTTCAGTTGGAACGTCTAGAATAAAAGAGTCAGTGTCTGTGTAAAGAACTCTAGACTTTGGGTACAGCGGTTTAAAGTAGTCATACAGAAACTCAAGCATTAACAGCTTAGACAACTCTAACACAGTAAACCCAATAAACACCGGCTTGTCCAACTTCACATTCTGTTTCTTCATCATAATGCCAACCAGGCTGTCGCTAAATCTTCTAAAGTCTTGGTAGTTAGGTTTAGAGACCAGCTTAATTGCTTGTTTTTCTTTTGTAACTAATCTTACATCTTTACGCTTGTGTGGGTTCTCCATGGTTTTGCCAAAACAACTGTTGTTCATTAGTTTAAAAAAGTCTTTTTCTGAAGCGTCAGTGGCTTGAGTCCAAAAGCTGAGTATTCTTCATAATATATGGTCTCATAAAAGGCCCTTGTTCAAATTCTATTATTCTATGAACGGCGGTAAGTTTTAGTCCGTGTCTTAAGTAAAACTGTAGCAGTCTGTAATGACATACGTACTTAGTCTTGCGACGAAGATTGGGCACGAGTTTGGGCGGTTCTGTGGGACTCATCTTTAATCTTTCTGCTGCTAGGGGGTAATCATTATGGAGGTC
Organism: Conus canariensis; assembly: GCA_033310375.1. Classification (NCBI taxonomy): domain Eukaryota; kingdom Metazoa; phylum Mollusca; class Gastropoda; order Neogastropoda; family Conidae; genus Conus; species Conus canariensis. The sequence continues at coordinate 9,370 of JAMYXO010002063.1, forward strand.
ATGCAACTCTGTAGGATATTCTAAGTCTACCTCTAAGATTAATCCTATTGGATAATCAGGCGTGAGGCGCGGTAGATAACTCAACATTTTATTAACGTCATGAGGTCCTACGAACATTTTAAAGTTTCTCAATGGCAGTGCCTGGCTCATGGCCCACCCATACAGATTGTTAGCGTCTAAGTACATCAGATAGTTAGATGGTTTAGTGGGATCATAGTCATCTAAATACTTGTTGTTGGCTTTGCAGTAAGGATGTGAGGCCATGCTAATGCCTCCCCTTAGGCCGTCTTCAATCATCTGAAGTGTGGCCAGATCAGATATTAAGTCAATCTCAATGTTTGTAGACTTTAAGAATGCGTCCCAAGAAAGACCAGGGGCAGAAATGTAATGCGATGAATCTAGGCCGTAATGTTTCATGCATGTAGATCTGTAATTCTGAAAGACGTCTGCCAATAAACACACGTCAGCCAATAAATATTGATCATGATAATCGCCCATTGTTTGGCAGTGTAATTCTGTCCAGGCTTTCTGTGCGTATTCATAGTCAGAGTCTGTTATGCCTCCACCTCTAAGACGGCTGTAAAAGTCTTCCTTTGCTGGCAACGCTGGCTCATCAAACTTGTCCCACGAGTCCATGTATTCATAAGGGTAAACGCCTTTGCGTACTAAAGCCGAGTTAAAATATTTTTTAGTTATTGGGCAGTCTTGTAGAGATTCTGCTAGTTTGCTTAAACTCCCCATCAGATGTTGGGCAGAGTCATAGAAGGATAAACAGTCTACAGTAAAGGTCATGTACTTTTCTGATGACTGTGCAATACAGCTAACCCTCTTACATTCAGAAGTTATTGCTTGCATGATGAAATGAGAATCATAGCCTCGTAAGTTATGAAAGAAGATAGGCAGTTTCCATTTTTTGGGGTCAACCTTGAGTTGAAGATTACAACTGTTGTGTGCTGCTCCCCTGAACTTTCCAGTAATGTGATCGTGGTCTCTCACTGTCACGTCTTTACTATTAGGTGTTAGCTCGAGCCGCATATCCAGCAGTGTGTAGATGATTCATAGCGCCTTTGGTCATCGGGAGTCATCATAATGTCTGAGAGATTTAGCTGAATAGAGAAATGATTGCGAAGATGCTTCATGTGTTGAAAAAATCGATTAGCTGCATTGGGGCCTCTGTAAATCTCTGGTTGTGTGTGCCCGCCATCTGACCTAACAACAACAAAAGCATAAGAACAAATCTGATGGTGGGTTAATAAAGCTGTTTTTTGTTCTTCTGCTTGTTGAGGGCCATAGTACTGTGGCAAAATCGCTTCAAAGTCAGCATAAACTACGTATGGCCTCATCTGCATTTTGTGTATGTTTTTAAAACTAACTTTAGACCCGGGTGGGGGCGTAAGAAGTTCGGTTTTACAGTCTACAAAACTTTTACAATGTTTCTTATGTTCAGCAGCTGCCTCTATAGATGGGATTCTAACCAAACACCTTCTACAAAGCTCCTGTTTAAATTTGTCCTTTGTAGTATAAGCCATAAGTCTGCTAATTGATCTGATTAATACATAATGGCTCTTGGAACCGTCTGTAAACAGAATCAGGTCTACATGCTTGTTAAGGGATTCGCCTAAAGTGGGGGCATTGGGAGAAATCCTTAGAGGCCGCAGATTGTCTGCTACAGACCATGTGTATACGTTTACGGTTATTGGTTTGTTTTGCTCTTCAAACTGGCTTAAACTGTCTATGCTTACTGGAAAGTTTATGTTATTAAAGTTCAGCTCATGCTTATATTGTCCATAATTAGATACTCTGTTTGCATTATTTTTAACTGGGTGTAAATGCGCCAAAACACACCACATGAAACACATATTGTCAGAATTTTGTATGTTTAAGACTGCTCGTTTTAACTCTAACTCTCTTGGGAGAGGGATGTAAGAATTGCCGACTATAGGATAGAACTTTGTTTGTCTTAATCTGATTTCAAGGACTGTTCCTTCAGACCAGCCGGAGCCGCGTAATTTCGCTTCTTCACTTGCATGGTTAAACTGTGTAAGCATGTAATCAGCCCATTCAGAATTAAAGTTGTAATAGCTGATTACTTCTTTCTGTTTAGTTGAAACCCAGACTTGCATGTTTTTATCATCGGGGGTTATATATTCAATCAGAATGGTCAACAATACTTTTACTGGCGGGTCAATTTGAAGAGACTCGGGGATTTTAGAAATGGCATGTGTTACGCTTTCCTGAACGCTTGAGGGGTTAATGATGGCCATGTCTAATTCACTAAACATATTGCCCACCGATTCGGCAAATATCTCATCCAGCATCTTTGTGATCGTCATTTTTAAGATCAAATATATAGGTAATACAAAAAAAATAAATACTAAAATTTAGCTAATATTTATTAAATTGAATAGCTACTCCTTCAGAGTTAGTAAAAATAGACAATTCAGCGTCATCAGGAGCCATACTATTAACTAAAATTGCAATACACTTTATAACTGGGTTGGGCCAAGAATCTGGCATTTTACTGATTACGTTGGTTACACTTTCACGAATATCGGTGTGCTCAAAAAGATCCGCAATTAATTCGTCAAACTTGTTTCTTAACTCTTCTTCATTAGCCCCCCGCTCCATCATTAACTCTAAGGCGCAGCATATATTTTTAAGCTCTGTAACTACTTTGGTCGTCATTTTTAAGATCAAATACATAGGTAATACAATAATTAAATCAGGCTCATTTTTAACCTATTTTGGGTTTAGTTGATCGTTTGCAAGGTTCTGCTTTGCAATGTTCTTTCTGATTGCTTCAGTGTTTACCTGTTGTGAAGTAAAAGTCTTTCTCCATTTCTTTTGGAGGTCAATTTTTTGCCGTCTGTAATCATCGCCGTCAGCCATGGCTCGTTTAAATTCTTCGTCTGTTACTTTTCCATCCAGTAATGTATTGCTTATAATCAACCTTAATGAATGAAGTTTTGCTGTTGCTAGGGCTACAATGGCGGTGTGCTTTTGTAATTTGGGCGTTAGATTTTTTAAAACGGCACTTACAATCGTGGACATGGCACCTAGCCCTAAACCAACACTCCCAAAAGCTATGGACATCGGTGCCATGTCCACGATTGTAAGTGTGTGATCATGTGTGTGTGTGTGTGTGTGTGTGTGTGTGTGTGTGTGTGTGTGTGTGTGTGTGTGTGTGCGTGCGTGCGTGCGTGTGTGTGTGCAAGTTCATGTGTGTGTGTGTGTGTGTGTGCGTGCGTGCGTGCGTGCGTGCGTGCGTGCGTGCGTGCGTGCGTGCGTGCGTGCGTGTGTGCGCGCGTGCGGGCGCGCGCGCGCGCGTGTGTGTGTGTGTGTGTGTGTGTGTGTGTGTGTGTTTGTGCGTGCGTGCGTGCGTGCATGCGTGCGTGTGTGTGTGTGTGTGTGTGTGTGTGTGTGTGTGTGTGTGTGTGTGTGTGTTCAGCATTATATTGTTTGGTCAATCAGTGGGAGATTGCATCTCTTAGGAGATCCAAGTAAAGGTTGTTCTGCACAATTCTTAGCCCCTGACAATCCTTGGATTATTTAACAGCAGAGCTGACCACTCAGACTGTTCCATATCTTTTGATCTCCTTTGCATCCTTAAATGGATCCCCAAGCATAGGCTCAAAGATTGTCCTTTACATTTTATACTGTTTGCATAATGTTTTTAGTTTTTCAGCAACTTTTTTCCTCTCCACACTTTCGTTTTGTTTCATTTACTACCCTTCGCTGGCTGCTTTGGGGGTGCTGTTGGATTCTTTTTTAACCCTTGGTGGTGAGAACACAACAGAATTATGGACTGGGGTGTGTATTTATTTGACGCCAAGAGCACAGACATAATCAACCGTTTCTCCCTGATGAGTCTGACATAGCGGACGCGAGGCCTAGGAGAAGGCAATATAAGTAGATCTGTCTTCCAGCGAGATTACGATGGTTCCCTCATGCAGCTAGTGCAGGCTTTTTCTATTTATAACATACTTTCTTAACTTTATGATTCCATTTTCGTCATCTTCTAACATCCACCCCACCCCTCCTTTTGTAATGTCAAATCTTGCCAAATTATTACTATAATGATGGAAGAATTGTTAGCCTGCACATGTTTCCCCAACTACTCAAGTGTTCAGCTCATGTGTGTTTTTGTGTGAATGCGTGCGCGCATGTGTGTGGAGAAGAGTAGATTATTTCTGCAAATAAGTATTAAAATATAGCAACGAGACAGAGCCAGCTCACTGTGGAAAAGTAGGGTGGCCCTAAAAAGGGCCTGGGAAATGAAAAGCTGGAGGCCAGCTCACACCAGCCTGACTCTGTGCAAGAGGGCGCGTGCTCCCGCTGGTGGCAGATTCCACTCCATGGCCAGCCTCAGTTTAAAGGCTGGGTCATTGAGGAATCGAATTCTCTCTTCTCGGTCCTCTGGAATCTGGCCATCGAGCTCTTCAAGAGTTGGCTGCTCCCAGTCCACTTGAGGCGTTGGAGGAAGAGGGGGAGGTGAGGGAGGTGTGGCTCCATCCTGGTTGCTGGAGGAGTGTGGGAGGCTGCAGCATCCACAGCAACAACAGCTGTGCTTCTTCTTGCCACTGCCGTTCTGCCGCTTTGTTCTCAACCGTTTCAACCTCCTTCCTGAAGTCTTTCCTGGACACCTGTCTTGGGAAGCTCTCTCCATCATTCTTCTGCTGCGCATGAGATATGTGAATCCTCTGTGAGAGAGCTGGCTTTATATACAGCTGAGACATAAGGCTGGGCTTAGTGGTCACGAGGAAAGGACAACGGCTCATTAGTGTCAACGGCGGTATTGACTTTCAATTGGTAAACAATTGTTATCGTGTCAACGGACAAGTGGTCGGGCTGCTTCACCTTCCTCCTGAGCCTGTCCTGCACGGTGCACAGGCATTTTGACCCGCCGATACATCTGCCCCGGACATTTTGCCTCGGATATTTCAGAGGCATTTATCGGCACATCAAGACTCAAGTATGTTAATTAAGACTCTTGGGCATAAGCCTCCCAGTTATGCAATGTTAATGGACAGATCAGAGTCAAATTGACAGTTAAAATACATTAAGAACTGAAAATACGTTAAGACAATTTGTGGTAAAAGGAGAGAGTTGAGTGAAACAAGAGTAGTTTTTTTTTCAACTAACATGTGTATACAGATGTTTATATACCATTCCCTCTAAAACGCCCCCAAAATATCTTTTCAAACACTTTAATATGCGAAAACACCATTCAAATATGTCAGCGCTTAACTTATGTCATTCACATCTCATAAGGAGCAAAAATTAAAACTTTGATAAAGCTTTTTTTGTGTTGATATAGATGCAGTGACTTATTCTTCTCTATATGTAGGTATATTTCTTCGTTTACCTAATTTTTATCCGTTCTTGAGGCATTATTCGGTGAACAAGGTTTGAGTCAGATTTGTAACTGTAAATCTTAGAACTAAATTTTTGTTATGTGCAGATTTTTGCATATTTTGTGAAGTACTGCACCGTACATTGTCGATGACACACACACGTCCACACAGACGCATACATCAATGATCATCGGCTATGGATGTTGTCTATACCTTCAAACACCAGGGCCGCACATTGTATGGCTTTGGTGGTTAGACGCTTCGCCTTCACCAGCCC
>JAMYXO010002063.1:17500-25754 GCA_033310375.1 Conus canariensis
GGAGGCTGCAGCATCCACAGCAACAGCAGCAGTGCTTCTTCTTACCACTGCCGTTCTGCCGCTTTCTTCTCAACCGTTTCAACCGTTTTCCTGAAGTCTTTCCTGGATGCCTGTCTTGGGAAGCTCTCTCCATCATTCTTCTGCTGCGCGTGAGATCTGTGAATCCTCTGTGCGAGAGCTGGCTTTATATACAGCTGAGACATGAGGCTGGGCTTAGTGGTCACGAGGAAAGGACAACGGCTCATTAGTGTCAACGGCGGTATTGACTTTCAACTGGTAAACAAACGTTATCATGTCAACGGCTCATTAGTGTCAACGGCGGTATTGACTTTCAACAGGTAAACAAACGTTATCGTGTCAACGGACAAGTGGTCGGGCTGCTTCACCTTCCTCCTGAGCCTGTCCTGCACGGTGCACAGGCATTTTGACCCGCCGATACATCTGCCCCGGACATTTTGCCTCGGATATTTCAGAGGCATTTATCGGCACATCAAGACTCAAGTATGTTAATTAAGACTCTTGGGCATAAGCCTCCCAGTAATGTTAATGGACAGATCAGAGTCAAATTGACAGTTAAAATACATTAAGAACTGAAAATACGTTAAGACAATTTGTGGTAAAAGGAGAGAGTTGAGTGAAACAAGAGTAGTTTTTTTTTCAACTAACATGTGTATACAGATGTTCATATACCATTCCCTCTAAAACGCCCCCAAAATATCTTTTCAAACACTTTAATATGCGAAAATACCGTTCAAATATGTCAGCGCTTAACTTATGTCATTCACATCTCATAAGGAGCAAAAATTAAAACTTTGATAAAGCTTTTTTTTTTAAAATATAGATGCAGTGACTTATTCTTCTCTATATGTAGGGATATTTCTTCGTTTACCTAATTTTTATCCGTTCTTGAGGCATTTTTCGGTGAACAAGGTTTGAGTTGGATTTGTAACTGTAAATCTTAGAACTAAATTTTTATGTGCAGATTTTTGTATAATTTGTGAAGTACTGCACTGTACATTGTCGATGGCGGAATACGACTATTTTTCGTTGTGTCTGGCATACGGAATTCATGGAGAGAGAGAGAGAGAGAGAGAGAGAGAGAGAGAGAGAGAGAGAGAGAGAGAGAGACGCTTGACGCTTGACGCGCGCTTTCACGCCGCGACATTTATTGTGGGGCCCTCGGCCCGTCCTAGGAGTACGCAACATACATTACAACATGACAACAACAAAAACATTGATTGAAACGTTGATTGTAAAATATTTTGTTTTCTGTTTAGAATTTCTATTTTTCCTATATCGTCAGTATTACTATTACATATGGGTTTCTCTCGTTTTTAAGGCATAGAAGATGTACATTGCAATATCTCTTATGATTTCAGTATTATCGTTTTGTAGCAGACTTTCCAGTGTGATTGCGTTTCTATTACTAAAATGTTTGAAAATGTATTTTGTTCGCAATTGCCTGTAATTGGGACACCACATTAAGAAGTGCATTTCTGTTTCTACTGTTGGGCAGAAGGGGCATGTTGTTATAGCTTGATTATCTATATATTTTTTATTGCCATGCAGTTCGTTTATTCCTAATCGTAATCTTGTCAATGCTTTTCTAAACTTCGCGATTGTGATCGCGCGAAAGTATTCTTCAGTTTGGTGAATAGTTTTAAATGTATGGTATGTTGTAAATCGTTCACTATTCGCTATTTTGTTATGCCAGTTCTGTTTGTAACAATCTATGATTCTTTGTTTTAGTGTTATGATAAATCTTTGCTCGTTTTCTACGCCTTCATTCAACCAGACTTCAGAGAAGCCATACATATCCAAACAGCGTTTAATTTCCAGCGCCCAGTTCTGTGGTTTGTCAATTTCTGTTTTTTCTCTTTCATATGCTTGTCTAGGTATCCTGTCTGGAGTCATCTTCATTATTTTGAACCAATATCTGATTGCTTTTATTGAACTATCTATACTCATCGGATATCTTCCTAGTTCTCCGTATACTAAGTTGTTTGGCGTTTTTCTCCCTACCCCCATGTATCTTTTACATGCGAATAAATGTATATTTTCCACCGCTGAATAACGAGTCAAACCCCATACTTCTGCTGCGTACAGTAGCAGTGACTTGACCTGTGTATCAAATAGCTTAAAAAATATATTTATATCTAAGTGTCCTAAACTATACATTGTTTTCATTATTTCACCTAGGAAAAAACAAACAAAAAAGAGAACAGAAATCTTCAAGGAAACGTATAAGCAATGACATAAGAAAACATATACTTAAACGGACGAATAGGTGTTTAAAGGTGTGTGTGTGTGTGTGTGTGTGTGTGTGTGTGTGTGTGTGTGTGTGTGTGTGTGTGTGTGTGTGTGTGTGTGTGTGTGTGTGTGTGTGGTGTTTTGTGAGTGTATGTGTGCGTGTATTTCGTTGTGAGTGTAGCTTTTACACAAACCCTATGTCAGAACTTTGCAACGAGATGTGCACCTCACTGTAAACTTTGGGGTGGCCCTGAAAAGGGCCTGATGTAAAAGAAATCAGGAGCGTTCCAGTCTCTCCCCAGCTTTGACTTGGTGAGTGCGATCGTGATTCCTAACGATCGCCTTTGCCAAAGCCAGTATCTCTGGGGACAGACTGCACACAGCCTGGGGCGCCTCCTGCAGATCCATGAGGTACGCATGTGTGTCTGTGTTGTGCACGTGCGCGTGCGCGCCCACGTGCGTGTGTATGTGTGTGTGTGTGTGTGTGTGTGTGTGTGTGTGTGTGTGTGTGTGTGTGTGTGTGTGTGTGTGTGTGTGTGTGAACGTGTGTGTGTTTTGAGGGGAGCAGAAAAAAAGAGGGTGATACAAGACTGATACCTAAAATACACACACACCCACCGACACACACACACGCGCGCGCACACACACACACACACATACATATACACAAACACTTTTTGCTTTTGCTTGGTGGATTGCGGGTTCGTCTTCTTCTGAACATCTTATTATCAATGAGAAACCAAAGAGAACGACTCAGCAGAATCGAGACTGTGGCCCTGAAAAGAGCCCGTTTGCTTAGTTGGGGGGGGGGGGGGGGGGGGGGGGGGGGGGGCATGCAGAGGCATCTTGTCACCGCCTAGGTCGCTCTCAGCAAGCCAGCGCGCGAGGACCTCACAGAGACTCAAAGTACAGTCTGATGGCACTGACATGCGCGAAATGAACGACCAATGGCGTTCACGCTGTGAGACAGCGAGCCTCCCAGCGACATCAGTCCATTATATAAGGGCCTGCAGTCGCCTGATTTCTCATTGCTCTGTCCACTGACGAGATGAAGCGTTCCTCACTATCGGCGCCACAACAGGACCTGGCAGCTAAGAGACCCAGGCTGGTGGATCCAGCGGCGGCTGAACTAACTGAGAGGCTGCTGCCGTATCTCATGGATCTGCAGGAGGCGCCCCAGGCTGTTTGCAGTCTGTCCCCAGAGATACTGGCTTTGGCAAAGGCGATCGTGAGGAATCACGATCGCACTCGCCAAGTCAAAGCCGGGCAGAGACTGGAACGCTCCTGATTTCTTTTGCATCAGGCCCTTTTCAGGGCCACCCCAAAGTTCACAGTGAGGTGCACATCTCGTTGCAGAGTTCTGACATGGGGCTTGTGTAAAAGCTACACTCAGAACAAAATACACGCACACATACACTCACACACACACACACACACACACACACACACACACACACACACACACACACACACACACACACAAACACACCTTTAAACACGTATTCATCCGTTTAGGTATATGTTTTCTTATGTCATTGCTTATACGTTTCGTTGAAGATTTCTGTTCTCGTTTTTGTTTGTTTGTTTGTTTGTTTTTTTTCCCTTTTTTCTACTCAATCGTAGCAAAAGCACGCTACAGCAGAGAAACGATTGGCCGTAGATCGGTACAGCACTGTCCTCCCCCCCCCCCCCCACCCACCCACCCACCAGTGCCCAGGACAACGTCAATCTCAAGTTTCAGTATTTGTTCCGATTTGGGGTGGGAGGGTGGTGGGGGTGGGGTTCCTGGGGGATGTGTGGTGGGGGGAGGATCTTCGGACTACGGACACATTCCTGTAGTGCTTTCGCAAAACTGCTGATGCACATAATGCTTAAAGGGACGAAAGATTTCCTCTAGATCAAACTACAGCAACAACAACAACAGCAACAACAACCAGCACAAGGGGCTGCCGCCAGTCAGGAAATCTTGATTGAACAGTGACATGCAAACATGCCTTCTCTCACATGTCGACGTTCTTTAACTGTGCGTGCGTGTGTGGGATAGGGTCAAGGGGTGTGGGGGTGTAGGGGGGGGGGGCAAACACACACACACACACACACACACACACACAAATAACCACACACACACACACACACACACACACACACACACACACACACACACACACACACCACACACAAAACGAACACAACACACACAAAACAAAACAAACGAACACACATACGCACCATCCCCCCCCCCCAAACAACAAAAAAAAAAACAAAAAAAAAACAAAACAACAAAACAAAATAAAACAACAACAACAACACAAACACGAACACGCACAGGCACACGGACACGCACACACAGACAAAAAAAAAAAAGAAAAGAAAAAGAAAAACAACGGGGAGAGAGAGAGAGAGAGAGAGAGAGAGAGAGAGAGACAGAGACAGAGACAGAGAGACAGAGACAGAGACAGAGACAGAGAGACAGAGAGAGACAGAGACAGAGAGAGACAGAGAAAGGAAAACATGCTATTAGTACAGAAACATTTATTGTTTCCCCTTGACCAAATTAAAAAACAACAAAACCACTACAAGAGGCTGCCGCCAGTCAGAACAAAGACAATTCAACAACAACAACAACAACAACAACAACAACAACAACAACAACAACAACAACAACAACAACAACAATAGCATCAACGGGAAAACTGAATGCAACACCACATTTTCTTCTTTTCTTTCTTCCTTCTTTCTTTCTTTCTTTCCTTCTTTCTTTTCTTTCTTTTTTTCCTTCAGCTCCAAGCGAATGCTGTTTCCGACATCCGATCGCCTAGCAGTAATGAATGACAAGACAGAGTAAACAGAACAAACAAGGAGACATCCGAAAAAAAGATGAACAACATGTCTTTGAGGATGCTCAGGAAATTTCCAATCAAAAATGTTTGAGAGAGAGAGAGAGAGAGAGAGAGAGAGAGAGAGAGAGAGAGAGAGAGAGAGAGAGAGAGAGCCTCTTCCCTATTCCCACATCCTCCACCCCCGACCCTGGGGTGAGACAATGCAACACTTCACACATCCAGTTGACACTACTGAGTACAGTTGCTGGAGATGTACGGCAATACCACAAAGACTGGAGGAGAGAGAAGTGGGAGGTGAACAGAGGGGTGGAGGCGGTTGGGGGGGGGGGGGGGCTGCAGGGGATGATAGTAATGTCTTCTCTCTATTGTGTGTGGGTTACATCCCCTGCCAGCCCGACCACTTGTCCGTTGACACGATAACGTTTGTTTTTACCAGTTGAAAGTCAATACCGCCGTTGACACTAATGAGCCGTTGTCCTTTCCTCGTGACCACTAAGCCCAGCCTCATGTCTCAGCTGTGTATAAAGCCAGCTCTCGCACAGAGGATTCACAGATCTTCTCACGCGCAGCAGAAGAATGATGGAGAGAGCTTCCCAAGACAGGCGTCCAGTAAAGACTTCCGGAAGGAGGTTGAAACGGTTGAGAAGAAAGCGGCAGAGGCAAGAAGAAGCACTGCTGCTGTTGCTGTGGATACTGCAGCCTCCCACTCTCCTCCAGCGACCAGGACAGAGCCACATCTCCCTCACCTCCCCCTCTTCCTCCAATGCCTCAAGTGGACTGGGAGCAGCCAACGCTTGAAGAGCTCGATGGCCAGATTCCAGAGGACCGAGAAGAGAGAATGCGGTTCCTCAATGACCCAGCCTTTAAACTGAGGCTGGCCATGGAGTGGAATCTGCCACCGGCGGGAGCACGTGCCCTCTTGCACAGAGTCAGGCTGGTGTGAGCTGGCCTCCAGCTTTTCATTTCCCAGGCCCTTTTCAGGCCACCCTACTTTTCCAAAGTGAGCTGGCTCTGTCTCGTTGCTATTTTTAAATACTCATTTGCAGAAATGATCTACTCTTCTCCACACACATTCACACAAAAACACACATGAGCTAAACACTTGAGTAGTGGGGAAACATGTGCTGGCTAACAATTATTCTATCATTATAGTAATAATTTGGCAAAAGGAGGGGTGGGGTGGATGTTTGAAGATGACGAAAATGGAATCATAAAGTTAAGAAAGTATGTTTTAAATAGAAAAAGCCATCACTAGCTGCATGAGGGAACCATCGTAATCCCTCTGGAAGGCAGATCTACTTATATTGCCTGCTCCTAGGCGTCCCGTTCGCTATGTTAGACTCATCAGTGAGATACGTCTGATTGTGTCTGTGCTCTTGGCGTCAAATAAATACACACCCCAGTCCATAATTCTGTGGTGTTCTCACCACCAAGGGTTTGAAAAAGAATCCAACAGCACCCCCAAAGCAGCCAGCGAAGGGTAGTAAATGAAACAAAACGAAAGTGTGGAGAGGAGAAAAGATGCTGAAAAACTAAAAACATTATGCAAACAGTATAAAACGTAGGAGACAATCTTTGAGCCTGTGCTTGGGGATCCATTCAAGGATGCAAGGGAGATCAAAAGATATGGAACAGTCTGAGTGGTCAGCTCTGCTGTTAAATAATCCAAGCATTGTCAGGGGCTAAGAACTGTGCAGAACAACCTTAACTTGGTTCTCCTAAGAGATGCAATCTCCCACTGATTGACCAAACAATGTAATGCTGAACACACACACACAGACACACACAACACACACACACACACACACACACACACACACACACACACGCACGAACACACACACACACACACACACACACACACACACGCACGCACGCACGCACGCACAACACACACACACACACACACACACACACACACACACACACACACACACACACATGAACGCGTACACAAACGCAGGCAGGCACTTAAACACACATACAAAACACACACACAAACGCGCGCGCGCGAGTGCGTGCACACTCACACACAGACTACGCACGCCTGCAGACACACACACACACACACACACACACACACACACACACACACGCACACACACACACACACACACACACCACACCGCGCGCGCGCGCGCGCACACGCTAGTTTCTTTAAATCATAGCAAGTGTTAAACTGTGCATTGTTCATTGTCATGTAATGGAGACTGTCCAAATCATGTCTGTCTTGTCAATTCGGTGTGTGTGTGTGTGTGTGTGTGCGTGTGCGTGTGCGTGTGCGTGTGCGTGTGCGTGCGTGCGTGCGTGCGTGCGTGCGTGCGTGCGTGCGTGCGTGCGTGCGTGTGTGTGTTGTGTGTGTGTGTGTAAAAAAGGCAGATTAATTTAAAAATTGTTATATAAAAAAGACCAATGATAGGGGAACCTTTCCCGTTTTTTCTGTCTGTTGTTTGTTTTTTTCCTTCTTCTTCTTCTCTTCTCTCTTAAAACCGACGACACACACAGACACAAAACACGCGCGGCGCGGCAACACACACAACACCGCATGCACGCACGCGCGGGAAACACCCACAACAGGCGGCCAGAACCCCCCCACACACAACCCCAAGGGGCACAACCCCTCACAAGATGACAAAAAGGGAGAAAAGAGAGAGAGGAGGAAAAGAGAGAGGAGAGAGAGAGAGAGAGAGAGAGAGAGAGAATGTGAATACGGGATTTGTCAGAGAGAGAGGAGAGGAGGGGGGAAAAGAGAGAGAGAGAGGAGGATAGAGAGGAGAGAGGAAGAGAGAGAGGAGAGAGAGGAGAGAGAGAGGGAAGTGAAACGGCATTTGTCACAAATGTTGACAAACTTGTTTTGCTTTCTCCCTTTTTCCTCTCTCCCCTTCTTCTCCCCTCTCTTCCCCTTCTCTCTTCTCTCTTTCTTCTCTCTTGAGAAAATGCGAAAAAAATTTAGAAAAAATTTTAAGCAATCCACTCCGTTCCCCCAAAAAAAAAAAAACAACCACGATGAGATAAAAATTTTATTCGTTAGTCTAAACGAACTAAACTAAACTTTGTTGTTGTTTGATTCCCCCCTTTTTGTTACTGCGTTTCTTTTATTCACCTTTTATAAATTTTTTGTCGATTTCATGTTAGTTACCTGGTTTTTTTAAAAATTTTTTTTT
>JAMYXO010002064.1:0-5000 GCA_033310375.1 Conus canariensis
TTTGTTTGTTTTGTTTATTATTATTCTTATTTTTTGTTTTGTTTTCATTTCTCTTCTATTTTCATTTGATGTTCCTCTATGATTACATGACCGCTTTGCTTGCTTCTTTGCTTTCTTACATTAATTGATTTCACTGCATGTTGTAGTCCCTACTCAGGGCGAGGACTGGATGTAAAAAAGCACGTCAGTGCTTATCTATTATCCTCGTAAATAAAGAATTTTGTCTTGTCTTGTCTTGTCTCTCTCTCTCTCTCTCTCTCCTCTCTCTCTCTCTCTCTCTCTCTTCAAGCCAGTTTATTCTGACGACACATTTCATTAATATTTGTTTAAAATCGTGCTGCTTATGGAGAATAATCGGACGTCATGGCTTCAAATACACAAACTTTTCATATGATAGCAATAATAATGATAATAATAATAGTAATAAATTAATAATGGCAAAGATGAGAATAAGAATGATGATGATAATGATAATGATGGTAAGGCAGCTGCAAGTGACAGTTGATTAATTCGGGTAAATTCCCTGTGTGTGTGTGTGTGTGTGTGGTGTGTGTGTGTGTGTGTGTAGTAGTAGTAGTAGTAGTAGTAGTAGAAGTAGTAGTAGTAGTAGTAGTAGTAGTAGTACTTAAATTTAACGTCTTTTCACAAACTATGTGATATTAGACAAGTGTGTGTGTGTGTGTGTGTGTGTGTTGTGTGTGTGTGTGTGTGTGTGTGTGCGTGTGTGTGTGTGTGTGTGTGTGTGTGTGTGTGTGTTAGTTATTGCTTCCTAAAATTAGAACGCGATCCAAATTTATTTTTCAATCCAATCCGATTCTCTGCTTTGAATGTATCCAAGTCTTGAAAACTGAAATGCGTGGGAGTTGGGAGGAATCACAACATTGTTATAAGTGGTTCGTTCACGCCTCAGTCTTTCCCCCCGGGATGGGGGGGGGGGTGGAGGCGGGGGGGGGGGGGGGGGGGGAGGGGGGTGAGGGGGGGAGGGGGAGGAGAAGGGGGAGGTCAAAATTGCCTGCATGAAAACTTGGGTTCTCGACTTGCACGCAGAAGTTTTTTTTTTTTTTGTTTTTTGTTTTTTTTTCGCCGGCATCACTGGCGACTGGCCTATAGCCTAGCTTCCTTTGTTTTTTTCTTTTTCTTCTTTGTTTTTTCCTTTTTCTTCTTTGTTTTTTTCGTTTTTTCTCTCAATTTTTTTCAAGATAAATTTTCCTGACCGACAAACCACCAGACTGGGCAGTGGAACCATTGCAAGCCATCTTGGTGAGGTGATGTTAGCGATAGAAAGAGTACTAATGATTAACAAGAGGACCAATTATACCATGACCGGAATAGCTCGGTGGTAGAGCGCCGGACTCATAATCTTGGTGATCCTGGGGTTGCGGGTTCGAATCTCCGCTGGGCTGTTTTCGGTACAGGGGGGATTTTTCCCTCGGAGTTAACATTGGTTCTGACTCCATTTCCCAAATAGTCCTTTGAATGAGACTATTATTCCTTGGTTCCGTGTGTGAACGCACGCGCAACACCTAATTCACACACACATAACATCTTGCACACACCTAAACTCCCATCACCAACTTTCGGAAGAGAAGGCCAGTTTGCCGGTTGGTATGGATGACGCGTTACACATAGCATGCACCTTGAGTGAGAAATGGAAAGAATGAATGAAGTAAGGAAATGGAGTCATATTGAACAATATTCGCTAGATGACTCGGGAAACGATTGAATGAAGTGCCAGCTGGCAGCTCTTTAGTCGGCACTACCCAGGCAGGCTGCCCGTTGTGTAAACGAGTGTGGAGTGCAAAGCGCTTAGAGTTTGGTCTCTAGTTGAGGATAGGCGCTATTCATAATATGATAATAATGTTAATAGTTACAAACAATAAACAGCAATGACAACAATAATGATATACTAACACAAACAACAAGAACAATCATCATTATCATCATCAACATTATTATTATTATCATCCGTCGTCGTTATCATAATGGTGATGATGACGGTGATGGTAACAATACTTATAAGAACCATTATGATACTAACAATGATGACAAAATAACACCAACGATAATCATGATGATGGTGATGATAATGATCCTAATAAATTCAGCTCTTTGCACTCTGCTCAAGGTATTAAAGAACAACACACAAACATCCGTATAAAAATGATAAATAACAGTAATAACTATAACAACAATAATGATGATAACAATAACAATAGCAATGGTTAATAACGATAATGATAATACTAATGATGATGATGATAACAACAACAATAATTATAGTGATGATGATAATATTGATAATAAATATAATAGTGATGATGATGATGCCGACGATGTCCATTACAACAACAATAATAATGATAATGTAAATAATAAAAACAAAACAAACAATAACAACAACAATGATAATGATGATTGTTATAATGATAGTAATAAGGCCGTTACACTTCACAGAAGATAATAATAACAACCACACACACACACACACACACACACACACACACACACACACACACAGAGATCTATCTGTCTATCTGTCTCACTGTCTGTCTGTCTATCTATCTATAAACACACAGAGATCTATCTCTCTGTCTGTATATACCTAGCTATCTATATGTCTGCCTGTCTGTCTGTAATTGGGCACAAGCATCGTCCAAAGGATCTGCTTCAAACCCAAGTTTAGCACCGTTGTAATACAATAATACCCCCTGTTCGTGTTCTTTTGCATAGTGTTCAGTTCTGTGCAGGAGTTAAGGCCCTTTAAAGATAGTCCCCCAAAAGGGCTGGCCACTAAGTCACCCTGTCAGAGAGAGAGTTTGTGCCCTCAGAGGCAACTTGCACAATGGGGTTGATTACGAGAAAGGGCAGAGCATTATCTTCACGGTGTTCCGTCTGGGCGATGTGTCTGGCAATCCCCCCCCCCACCTCCCCCACCCCCATCATTGGGCCATTTTCCTGTTACAGTCTGTGACTTATGATTGGACAATCTTCTTCTGAGGTCCTTGGTGACTTGAATTTAGATAATGTAGGCAGGTCACGTAAGCTGTCAGGAAGAGAATTCCAAAGAGTGGGCGCACTAAAGCTAAAGCATATCACAAGTCAGGATAGTTCTTGCATCTGATAATGTAGATGGCATGTATACTTATATATATATATATATATATATATATATATATATATATAAACAAAGCTTGCTCTTATGTCTTAGAATGAATAAATAGACATAAGAGCAAGCTTTGTTTATAATTGAATATTTCTTGCAGTCATTGCAACATCAAGCTGCTCTGTAAGTTGCTGGAATGATGCTCGGTCACTTATCCTTGGAATTTATTAGTTATTGTGTACAGAATTATGGACTGTGGTGTGTCTCTATTTGACGCCAAGAGCACAGACACAATCAGCCGTGTCTCCCTGATGAGTCCGATCCAGCGGACGAAAGGCCTAGGAGCAGGCAATACTAATAGATCTGCCTTCGAGAGGGATTACGATGGTTCCCTCAGGCAGCTAGTGAAGGGTTTCTCATATTTACAATATATTCCCCCCATTTTCTTCATCTTCCATTTTTTTTTTTTTTTAAGTTCAAATCTTTGTCAAGTCATTATATAATGACTGAAGAATTGTTAGCCTGCACTTGTTTTCCCCCACTACTTAATTGTTCAGCATTATATTGTTTGGTCAATCAGTGGGAGATTGCATCTCTTAGGAGATCCAAGTAAAGGTTGTTCTGCACAATTCTTAGCCACTGACAATGCTTGGGTTATTGAACAGCAGAGCTGACCTCTCAGACTGTTCCATATCTTTTGATCTCCCTTGCATCCTTGAATGGATCTTCAAGCATAGGCTCAAAGATTGTCCCCTATATCTTATACTGTTTGCATAATGTTTTTAGTTTTTCAGCAACTTTTTTTCTCTCCACACTTTCGTTTTGTTTCATTTACTACCCTTTGCTGGCTGCTTTGGGGTTGCTGTTGGATTCTTTTTTGAACCCTTGGTGGTGAGAACACCACAGAATTATGGACTGTGGTGTGTCTCTATTTGACGCCAAGAGCACAGACACAATCAGCCGTGTCTCTCTGATGAGTCCGATCCAGTGGACGAAAGGCCTAGAAGCAGGGCAATACTAATAGATCTGCCTTCGAGAGGGATTACGATGGTTCCCTCATACAGCTAGTGAAGGGTTTCTCATATTTACAATATATATTCCCCCCATTTTCTTCGTTTTCCCTTTTTTTTTTTTAAAGTTCAAATCTTTGTCAAGTCATTATATTATGATTGAAGAATTGTTAACCTGCACTTGTTTTCCCCCACTACTTAATTGTTCAGCATTATATATATGTGTATATATATATATATATATATATATTACTCCTAATTTTTGCAATAAACCGCAACCTTAACAAAATCATGAAACGATCTGTTCTGTATCTGCATTCAATGTCAATGAAAGAAACAACATGATCTGGAGCGAGAAAGAAATTGAGTCATACCTGCTGAAAAGGATTATTCCTTCTCCAGGTCCATCTGCGACCGTTCTGGTTCAAGTCCGTCCGAGTGAGTATCACTTACTTCTAGCGCGCTCATCACGTTCTCTCCTGTTTCTCTCGCTTTGGAACTGTTGACATTTTTTTTATTTTTATAATTACACTAATCTCTCGCGGGATCCAACACTAAGTTCAAGTCTCCACCCTATAACTGCTTTACTTGCACCAAACGTTTTTGTAATGTGTTGGTTCATGGTATTATATAAAATTCTGGGTCATGTCCATACACATGTTACACAAATAGAAAATTTCCGCCAAGACCATGAGGCTATTCTAAACATTGCCCTTGTGGAACATTTCCAATTTCAGTTTCGAAGTTGTTTAGAACAGTATTGCCACACTTTTACATTAGAGATATGATACGGAAAAATATATCCTCAGTAGCCCCATTTACACTGTATATAATGCATTCCATTCCTTTCTTCATGGTGTGTGCATTCTGTAGAAAATAAAGGGAGC
>JAMYXO010002064.1:10000-12500 GCA_033310375.1 Conus canariensis
GAGGGAGTTCCAAACAGAAGGTGCTCTAAAACTGAAGGCTCTTTCGCCAACAGATTTCAGAGAACGCTTAGGGATTTTCAATAATACAGCGTCAACAAACACAAGAACTTTTTTTTTTGTAGCTCATCGCAGCAAGCGGAGACTGGAAAATGCCTGGCGGAGCCTATCCCCCTTCCCAATGATCCTGCTTCGTAGCTGGACTGGCCAGCTTGTGCTATCCTATCCCACCGAATACCGGAATAATGGGTCACGGGAGCTTTACCTAACGTGCGTCTCTGATCTCGTGGGTGCGTTCACACACGACGGGGATGGGGAGGAGGGGGGGAGGGGGGGGGGATGAGGCAAGGAGGAGAGGTGGGGGTGGGGGGTGGGGTGGGGTGGGGTGGGGGGTGGGGGGTGGGGGTGAGGGCGCGGGGGCCGGGGTGAGGAGTGGCAGGTTTGGTTATGTGTGTTGAACTGACCTGGAGATCGGAGTTAGTTAGCCAAAGTGAGGCGACTGCAATAATTATTTGAGAAGGTAACTGATTTGCCCATTTCTCGTTCTTACTTCAATTTCCTGGATTTTCTGAATGTTGTTTCTCTGGCTTGAAGAAGACCTAGGAGGTCGAAACGCGTCGTTTTTTTTCTTTCTTTAACTGTCTTGTGATACGTTTTTCCATGGAGTTATTTGAAATACTGTTCAAAATTTGGTAGATCGGAGCTGAAAAACAAAAAAAAAAGGATCTCGGGTTGTATAGCAAGTTGGAATACGTTGTATATTCTTCTGAACTGTATTTTACCGTACCGTATTGTACGGTATTGTACTGTGTATTGCAGTGCATGTGTTTTGTTATATTGCCTTTCATTACATGGTATTGTATTAATACTGCATTGCGTTGTATTGTATTCTAGCGCATTGTATTATATTGCGTAAAATTGGATGGCATTTATATATTGCATTGCGGTGTACTGTATTGCGTTATGCATTGCGTTGTATTCATTGCGCTGCATTGTGTTGTAATGTGCGTTGTATTCATTGTATTGTAACGTACATTGCGTTGTATTGTACATAGTATTCATTGCATTGTAACGTGTATTGCATGTTGTTTTGTTTTGATTTCATTGTATTCATTGCCTTGTGGACATCCTCCCCCACCTGAATTCCCCCCCCCCCCCAACTTTTTTTTTTTTTTTTTTTTAAACTTTGCCAAGTGATTAATGAAATGACGGAAAAACTGTTGGCTTGCACTTTGTTTTTCTCCAGAATTAAAGCGTTCAACATAGCACATAAAACGAATATATATGTATGTATATCATGCGAAGAATTAAGTAGTGGAGCAAAACAAGTGCAAGCTAACAATTACCTGGACTAGAGAAACAACAAAACATATTGAACACAAATCAGAAAGTGGGATTGACGGTGAAGAAAATGGGAACACAAATTTTGAAAACATACTATACATACAACAACTCTTCGCTAGCTGTATGAGGGAACCATCGCAACCTCCCCCAAAGGCAAATGTATTGGTATTGCCTGCTCTATGTGTATTGCCTGCTCCTAAGCTTTTAGTCCGCTGGATCGGACTCATCAGGCACACACGGCTGAGTGTGTCTGTGCTCTTGGCGTCATATAGAGACACACCACAGTCCTTAACTCTGAGGTGTTCTCACCACCAAAGGTTCAAAAAAGAATCCAGCAGCACCCACAAAGCAGCCAGCGAAGGGTAGTTTAAATAAAAACAAAACGAAAGTGTGGAGAGGAAAAAAAGTTGCTGAAAAACCAAAAACATTATGCAAACAGTATAAAGTGTAGGCGACAATCTTTGCGTCTACAATGCTTGAGGAGCCATTCAAGGATGCAAGGGAGATCAACAGATACGGAACAGTCTGAGTGGTCAGCTCTGCTGTTCAATGATAACCCAAGCATTGTCAGCGGCTTTCTCTCTCTCTCTCTCTCTCTCTCTCTCTCTCTCTCTCTCTCTCTCTCTCAATATATATATATATATATAATATATATATATATATATATATACATACATGTGTATATACAATTATAAACAAAGCTTGCTCTTATGTCTTAGATTGAAGAAATAGGGGAAGATCAGCATTCATATCTGCAGTGGTAGATAATTCTGCCTAACTAACAGTATGTGCTTGAGTGGGTGAATGGGGAAAAATAAAATACAATAAATGCTTCTCAAAATGAGCCTTCAGCAAGCTTATAGTCTCCACGGTGGAGACAATCTCCAATGGGGAGGTAACTCACTAACGTATAACTCCTGGTCAGATACCGATATTTCGAAACCTGATTGTTTCTCCTCAGTGATCGCGGAAAGTGGTAATTGGATACCTCTGCCTTTTCGGTTATATATATATATAATTATACAGAATTATGGACTGTGGTGTGTCTCTATTTGACGCCAAGAGCACAGACACAATCAGACGTGTCTCCCTGATGAGTCCGATCCAGCGGATAAAAGGCCTAGGAGCAGGCAATACAAATAGATCTGCCTTCGAGAGG
>JAMYXO010002064.1:15000-17500 GCA_033310375.1 Conus canariensis
GGAGTGTGGGGGTGGAAAGGGTGGAAGGGGGGGAGGGGGGTAAGAGGTGATGGTGGTGGTGGTGGGGTGGGTGGGTGGGTGGGTGGTGTGTTACTAAGTGCAGGCGAACAATTCTTTCGTCTCTCTCTCTCTTTTTTTTTATAATCAAATCTTAAGTTGAGAAATTACAGATGCACCAAAAGAAGACAGTGCGCAGAGATGTCAATTCATAAGGGACACACAGCTGTAGGACACAAGAATACATATACATAGTATTCGTTATAAGTTACAACAACATAAGTGAAAACAGAAGAAGAAGATTAAAAAAAAAGTGAATTAAAAAACAGCTGACTTACTATGTAAAATGGTAATCACTTAAATAACCATTCAATTAAATATACAGATACATGAAGACATTTTTTTTTCATGGTCAACTCAGTTACATCAGATAGAAGCAAATAAAGGTGGGATTGTACTATGATTAGAGGAACTGAATGGCTTATAAACGTCTACTTTCGGCCTGAAACATGTCCACATGTAAACCACCGAATTTTCTTTTTTTTAATTTTTTTTAATTCAAATAATTTATCAAATACATATGAATTCAGTGGGTTTTTTTTTTTGCTTAAATCAACTAAAAAAATGCTTTATAAGGAGTCCACTTGGCAACAAAATCATTATATACCATATTATTGCGCGCAAAGTACTCTTCAATCTTGTATCTGTATTTCAACTTATCAACAAAAGCTCGTACAGTAGGCATTTTTGCATTTGATTTACAGTTGTACAAGTATTCTATAGCAGATATCAAAATAAAATAAAAGATCTGATCAATGTTTATATCTTTATCAGAACCAAGAATAACCAGTGGTTCTGTAATTCGTAAATTTGACAAATTGTGACATTTTTCAGTCATTGCATACATCAAAGCATTCCAAAAATCTTGAACAACACCACAGTGCCAGAACATATGAGTGATACTGTCCTTCGTGGCGTGACAAAAACTACATAATTCACTGTTCAGTATACCAATGTGTGTACTGCTCTAAACTGAAACCACTTCAGTTTTACATCAGATATCTTATGAAGATATAAGAAGCATGTATCCCAGTCATTTTCAACATTCAATTTTTGGTCCCATCTTTTGCAGCATTTTGGCCGCGTATTATCATTAATAAGTGTATCACAGTATCATTTTGATCCTTTAAATACAGTTGTTAGCTTTCTGAAACAAATAGATATGTCCATATAGTTATTATTATGAACTGCTATTTTAGTATTTTGTACATATTCAGTTATTGATTTTTTACACCCCAAAAAGTAATAAAATCTTTAGGGACATGATATTTCTGTTTGAAATCTTCATATGGAATAAACTTTCCATTTTGAAGCAGAAAGTCTGCAATATTGTATATTCCTTTACTAATCCATGTTTTACCAACAATAAATAATATTTCCTGCCTATCTGTATTTTACGATTATAGAACATCGGATATGCAAGTATTTCACTAGAGTTTTTACTACTTTATAGAAAAAGTCTTTGTATGCATCAAACACTTCTGTCCAGAATACATTTGATTTTGAAAAGGTAGTGACGACTTCAGGTCCATATTTTTCAAGAACATTTAAAACTGGAAAATTGGTTGTCACAATTGTCTTCCATTTGTTTTGTCGTCCGAAATTTCCATAGCCATATCAATTTTTAATGAATTAGGAAAGGTTTTTAGTTCTGGTATTCGGATACCGCCGTTTCTCACACTTTTATGTGCCGTTTTTCTGTTAATTTTATCTTTTTTCTTGTTCCATACAAAATTGTAACAATGGCATTGCAGAGTCTGAAAGAAACTATTTGGTAGGTTGGGTAGAAGAATCCACAGATAAATTCATTTTGATATAATTAAGGATTTCAGAACCGCCACCCTTCCCAGAGGTGTAATCTGTCTTTTAGTCCAAATCTTAAACAAATATTATACATCTGCTAATTTCTCTGAATAGTTGATATGTTCGCAGTTTTGCACATTATTAGTAAACCAGACACCTAAAATTTTGAAGCTTGGTGGATTCTTCCGTTTCTTTGTGGCCATGACTTATCAGAGATCCAAAATCAACCGAAAAGCAAGTGAGAAAAAAAGAAACAAAATGAAAATCAAATAATGGTAATATTGCTTATAGCCCAGCCGACCGCAAAGGGCCATATCAGGGCTGACATCCTCCACGTTGAAAATAATTCACAAGTCCTTTAAAAAAAAACAACTCATTTACACAACTCTTTAAAACATACCTTCCAAAAACACACCGGACATTTTATCAAAAATCTGTCCACCGTAAAATTTTAGATCACATGAAAAATGTTAAAAATCACATAAAATCAAATGAAAACAAATTCCGATAACGTCAAAGAAAGTAAAGAAAGATAGGTAGATAGAAAGATGGATGGAGGAGAGGTATACGTAAAGGGTTCTGAGAGGTAGCGTAGAGGTGCGTGTGTGTGTGTGAGGTGGGGGGAGGGGAGGGGGGGGGA
>JAMYXO010002064.1:22500-25752 GCA_033310375.1 Conus canariensis
AAAAATTTTTTTTCCCCCCAAAAATATTTTTTTTTCCCCAAAAATTTTTAAAAACCCCCACAACCAAAAAAGGGGGGTTTCCCCCAGAAACAAAAAAAATTTTTTTTTTCCCAAAATTTTTAAAAAAAAAGGGCCCCCGGGGGGAAAAAAATTTAAAAAAACCCCCCAAACCTATTTTTTTTTTAAAAAAAAAAAATTTTTAAAAAAAAAAAACCCAAAAAAAAATAAATTTTTTGCCCCCCCCAAAAAACCCAAAAATTTCATTTAAAAAAAAATTAGGTTTTTAACCAAAAAAACAAAAACCCAAGAATTTAAAAAATTTTTCCAAAAAAAAAAAAAAATCCCCTTTTTTTTCCCCCAGAAAAGGGGGACGGGAAAAAAAGAAACCCCAAAAAAAAACCCCCAAAAATTTTAAAGTTTAAACCCCCAAATTCCAAATTTAAATTTTTCCCCCCAAAAAGAAAAAATTTAGGCCCGGGTTTAAAAACAAAGCCCTTTAAAAAAAACTTTTAAATTGTTTAAAAAACCGGGGGTTTTTTTGTGTCCCCAAAAAACGGCGGGAAAGAGAAAAAAAATTGGGGGTTTAAAATTTTTTTTGGGGGGGGGGAAAAAAAATGATGGGAAAAAAAAAGTAATTTAAAATTTTAAATTAAAAAAAAAAAATTTTTTTTTAAAAAATTTTTTTTTACAAATTATCCAAAAACCAAAAAAACCCCCCTTAATAAATTTAAAAAAACCAAAACCCCAAAAGTTTTAACTTTTTAAAAAAAACAAAACCCCACAAAAAACTCCCCCCAAAAAAAGGGGAAAAAAAAGCAAAACCCCGACAAATTGGGGTTTAAAAAGGGTTAAAAGAAAAAGGGCCCCGGGGCAATTTTTTCCCCCCCTTTTTACCCTCCCCCAACCCCCCCCCCAAATTTTCCCCCCTTTTAAACCCCCCTTTTTTTTAAAATCAATTTTTTTTTCCCCCCTTTCCCCCCCTTTTTTTTTTTTAAAACCCTCCCGCGGGGGTTTCGTTTCCCGGGACCCTTTAAAAATTTGGGGAAACAATTTTTTTTGGGGGTCCCCCTTTCCCGGGTTTTTTTTGGGGGGGGGAAAAAAAAACCCCCCCCCCCTTCCCCCTTTCCCCCCCCCTCCCCCCTTGGGGGGGGGGGAAAAAAAAGTTTTTTCTTTCCTCTTTTTTTGGGGGGGGTTTTTTTTTTTAATTTTTTTTTTTTTTGGTTTTTGGGTTTTTGGGGGGGGTTTGGTGGGGTTTTTTTTGGGGCCGTTTGGGGGGGGGGGGTTTTTGGGGGGTTTTTTTGGGGGAGGGGGTGGGGTTTTTTAAAAGGGGGTTGTTTTTAAAGGGGCCTGGGGGGGGGGTTGGGGGTTGGGAAAAAAATTTGGGGGTTTTTTCCCGGGGGGTTTTGGGGGTTTTGGGGGTGGGGGGGGGTTTGGGGTTTTTGGGTTTTTTTGGGGGGTTGGGGGGGGTTTTTGGGGGGTTTTTTGGGGGAATGGTTGGGGGGGTTACGGGGGTTTGTTTTGGGGGGTTTTTGGTGCTGGGGGGCTGGGGGGGTTTTTCCGGGGGGGGGGGGGGGCTTGGGGGGGGGATATTTGAAATTTTTTTTTGGGGGGGGTTTTTTGGGGGGGTTTTTTGTTTGGGGGGGGGGGGGTTGGGGGGTTTTGGGGGGTTTGGGGGGGGGGGGATTTTTTTTTTTTTCTGGGGGTTTGGGGGGGGGTTTGGGGGGGGGGGGGGGGCGGGGGGGGGGGCCCGGGGGGGGGGGGGGGTTTTCCGTAGTTTTTTTTGTTTGGGGCCTTTTTTTGGGGGGGTTTTTTTGGGCTTTTTTCCCATTTATTGGTTTTTGGTTTTTTGGGCTATTTGGGGGTTTTTTTGGTTTTTTTAAAAATTTTTTTTTTTTTTTGGGGGGGGGGGGAAAGCGGGGGGTCGGGGTTTTCGGGGGGTTTGGGGGGTTTGGGGGGGTTTGGGGGGTTTCTTTTTTTTTGGGGGGTTTTTGGGGGGGGTTTTTTTTTGTTTTTTGGCCCTTTAAAAATTTTTTTGGGGGTTTTTTTTGTTTTTTTTTTTTTGGGTTTTTTTAAAAAAAGGGGGGGGTTTTTTGGAGGGGTTGTTGTTTTGTTTCTTTTCCCCGGGGGGGGGGGGTTTTTTTTTTTCTTGAAAAAAATTTTTTTT
Organism: Conus canariensis; assembly: GCA_033310375.1. NCBI lineage: Eukaryota > Metazoa > Mollusca > Gastropoda > Neogastropoda > Conidae > Conus > Conus canariensis. The sequence goes on from JAMYXO010002064.1 coordinate 24,665, forward strand.
TGGGGGGGTTTTTTTTTTTATTTTTGGGTTTTTTTTTTTTTGGGTTTTTTTTTTTTTTGTTTTGGGGGTTTTTTTTGGGCCCGGGGGTTTTTTTTTTTTTGGGTTTGTGTTTTTTGGGGGTTTTGGGTTTTGGGGTTTGGGGGGTTTGGGGGGGGGGGGTTTTTGTTGGTTTTTTTTTTTGGGGGGGGGGGGGTTTTTGGGGGATTTATGGGGGGCGTTTTTGGGGGGGGGGGGGGGGGGGGTGGGGGTTTGGGGGGGGGGGGGGGGTGGGGGGGGGGGGGAAAGTTGGGGGGGGGGGGGGGGGGGTTTTTTGGGGGGGTTTGGGGGGGGGGGGGGGGGGGGGGGGGGGGGTTTTTGGGGGGGGGGGGGGGGGGGGGGGGGGGGGGGGGGGGGGGGGGGGGGGGGGGTGGGGGTGGGGGGGGGGGGGGGTGGGGGGGGGTGGGGGGGGGGGGGGGGGGGGGGGGTGGGGGTTTTGGGGGGGTGGGGGGGGGGGGGGGGGTGGGGGGGGGGGGGGGGGGGGGGGGGGGGGGGGGGGGGGGGGGGGGGGTGGGGGGGGGGGGGGGGGGGGGGGGGGGGGGGGGGGGGGGGGGGGGGGGTGGGGGTGGGGGGGGGGGGGGGGGGGGGGGGGGGGGGGGGGGGGGGGGGGGGGGGGGGGGGGGGGGTGGGGGGGGGGGGGGGGGTGTGGGGGGGGGGTTGGGGGGGGGGGGGGGGGGGGGGGGGGTGGGGGGGGGGGGGGGGGGGGGGGGGGGGGGGGGGGGGGGGGGGGGGGGGGGGGGGGGGGGGGGGGGGGGGGGGGGGGGGGGTGGGGGGGGGGGGGGGGGGGGGGGGGGGGGGGGGGGGGGGGGGGGGGGGGGGGGGGGGGGGGGGGGGGGGGGGGGGGGGGGTGGGGGGGGGGGGGGGGGGGGGGGGGGGGGGGGGGGGGGGGGGGGGGGGGGGGGGGGGGGGGGGGGGGGGGGGGGGGGGGGGGGGGGGGGGGGGGGGGGGGGGGGGGGGGGGGGGGGGGGGGGGGGGGGGGGGGGGGGGGGGGGGGGGGGGGGGGGGGGGGGGGGGGTGGGGGGGGGGGGGGGGGGGTTGGGGGGGGGGGGGGG
>JAMYXO010002065.1:0-25746 GCA_033310375.1 Conus canariensis
GCCTTTGCCCTTCTAGCTGCCCATTCATTGGAAACCTTTGCCCTTCTAGCTGCCCATTCATTGGATGCCTTTGCCCTTCTAGCTGCCCATTCATTGGATGCCTTTGCCCTTCTAGCTGCCCATTCATTGGAAACCTTTGCCCTTCTAGCTGCCCATTCATTGGATGCCTTTGCCCTTCTAGCTGCCTATTCATTGGATGCCTTTGCCCTTCTAGCTGCCCATTCATTGGAAACCTTTGCCCTTCTAGCTGCCCATTCATTGGATGCCTTTGCCCTTCTAGCTGCCCATTCACTGGATGCCTTTGCCCTTCTAGCTGCTCATTCATTGGATGCCTTTGCCCTTCTAGCTGCTCATTCATTGGATGCCTTTGCCCTTCTAGCTGCCCATTCATTGGAAACCTTTGCCCTTCTAGCTCTCATTCATTGGATGCCTTTGCCCTTCTAGCTGCCCATTCATTGGATGCCTTTGCCTTCTAGCTGCCCATTCATTGGAAACCTTTGCCCTTCTAGTTGCCCATTCATTGGATGCCTTTGCCCTTCTAGCTGCCCATTCATGGGATGCCTTTACCATCCTAGCTGCCCATCCATGGGATGCCTTTGCACTCTCAGTGGAAGCGGACTCTTCTTTTCTAAGGGGTTGGATGGTGTTAACAGCAACTACTCTCCTGTCTACAAGATGTGAACAGCATACTAACAGTTTCTTTTTCAGTCTGGCTTTAAGGCATTCACTGCCTCCTGTTGCAGTTCATGAACAAAGCTAATGAACGTAAGGCCAGGGGAATAGAAGATGAAGAAAGAATATGAAGAAATCTTGGGTTTGTGAAAAATTAGACTGACAGGTTTGTGAAAATTAGATCCACACTGGTTTGTGAAAAATTAGAACGACAGATTTGCGAAAATTTAGATCAACTGGTTCCATCCAATGCAGATTCTTCATATAAAACAATCAAAATCAAGCTTTTTTTTTTCTTTAAACATTCACACCAGATAATGAGAGTGATAAAGCACACATGTTGATTTTGTGAATTTGGTCTTCCACAAACATTTGATATTCATCCTTGGCAAAACAATATTTTGCATTTATTTTTTATCTAAAATTGCTCAGTGTACAAATTTCTCTCTACTAACTATTGTTTTCATATCAATCTAGTCATTTTCTAAGCAGTTTAATAAAAAAATAAATAAATAAATAAATGTTGAACTGCGTTAACACAGTTGATTTGTGTAAAGAATGAGGTTTGGGTGAATTTTGAATTAATAAACTGTTGTTCATAATTTTTTTTAAATCAGAATTCAACAGAAAAAAAAAGAGTTTTAATCTTGCTTGTGGGACATGGTAGTGGTAATGATGATGATTGTGGCAGTACTGTGTGCTTGTATTTGCATACATGTACGTGTGAAAGTGAATGTATGTGTTTGTGTGTATGTGTAAGCGTGCTTGCATGCCTGTTTCGTATTTAAAAAATTTTCTCTGTACTTAACACCAAGAAAAAAAAAATCAAAACGAAGGCAGATGGCACAGAACCTTTAAGACGATGGTTCTTCCCAGGGACCAAAGTTTTTCTTTAACATTAAAAAAAAAAAAATCAATGTTGCTTCTGAGGCTGCATATGATCCAAACAAACAGAAACTTTTTCTGACACAAGAGTAAGTCTACAGACTTCTGATCTTAACACAAATTTCCACTGTCACTTCAGAAAAAAAAAAAAAAACGGGTCCGAAAACTGAAACACACACCACCATCACATCACTGCTTCAGATCAGTTCACAAACAACCAACGGCAACAGCAACGCATCTCCAACTGTAAACTTCACAGATCAGTTCACAAACAACCAACGGCAACAGCAACACATCTCCAACTGTAAACTTCACAGATCAGTTCACAAACAACCAACGGCAACAGCAACGCATCTCCAACTGTAAACTTCACAGATCAGATCACAAACAACCAACGGCAACAGCAACGCATCTCCAACTGCAAACTTCACCAATGCATCTCTAGCAAGTACTTCCTCATCTACGCACAGATCTTACATGTGCACGCATGTTCCATAATGCATGAGAGCTCGCTTTTCCACCAGATCTGTTTTTCCCGGAAAATGAGATAAAGCTAAAAAAGACCTGGATGTGAGGTAACAGACGACTCATGCTCTGTGCACACAGACACACAGACTGTCACGCTCAGACTGGGAGAGGGCACGTGGTGAATACACCACGCATGTGTATGAAGAAGAGGAAGGATGTGTTTCATGTCCAAGAGCCTGCTTCCTGCTGAATGTTGCTGATGATGGCCTTAGGACAACGACGTACGGCCACACACTGGCCAACGTCTGTTACGACTCACGTGAGCCCTGGCTCATACTTTCCCTACAAAGGTCAGTCAACCGCAGGTCCTCTGGTCCGTGCCCCCTGCCCAGGGCACCTTCCATCACCTTCTGTGCCCTGTCAGCACTGACCCTGACTGTACCCAGTGCACCTTCCATCACTTTCTCCACCCTGTCAGCACTGACCATGACTGTGTCCAGTGCCCAGGGCACCTTCCATCACCTTCTGTGCCCTGTCAGCACTGACCATGACTGTACCCAGTGCCCATGGCCACACTTCCATCCCTTCTCGACCCTGTCAGCACTGACCCTGACTGTACCCAGTATCGTGCCCATGGCACCTTCCATCCCCTTTCTGTACCCTGTCAGCACTGACCATGACTGTACCCAGTGCCCAGTGCACACCTTCCATCACCTTCTCACCCTGTCAGCATGACCTGACTGTCCCGCTCAGTGCCCAGGCACCTTCCATCACCTTCTGTACCTGTCAGCACTGACCATACTGTACCCAGTGCCCAGGGCACCTTCCATCACCTTCTTACCCTGTCAGCACTGACCATGACTGTACCCAGTGCCCAGGGCACCTTCATCACCTTCCACCCTGTCAGCACTGACCCTGATGTACCCAGTGCTCAGTGCCCATGGCACCTTCCATCACCTGTACCCTGTCAGCACTGACTGGACTGTACCCAGTGCCCAGGGCACCTTCCATCACCTTCTGTACCCTGTCAGCACTGACCACTGACTGTGCCCAGTGCCCATGGCACCTTCCATCACCTTCTCCACCCTGTCAGCACTGACCATGACTGTCCCAGTGCTCAGTCCATGGCACCTTCCATCACCTTCTGTACCTGTCAGCACTGACCCATGACTGTACCCAGTGCCCATGGCACCTTCCATCACCTTCTGTACCCTGTCAGCACTGACCTGACTGTACCCAGTGCCATGGCACCTTCCATCACCTTCTGTACCCTGTCAGCACTGACCATGACTGTACCCAGTGCCCATGGCACCTTCCATCACCTTCGTACCCTGTCAGCACTGACCATGACTGTACCAGTGCTCAGTGGCACCTTCCATCACCTTCTCCACCTGTCAGCACTGACCCTGACTGTACCCAGTGCCAGCACCTTCCATCACTTCTGTACCCTGTCAGCACTGACCTGACTGTACCCAGTGCCCAGGGCACCTTCCATCACCTTCTCACCCTGTCAGCACTGACCTGACTGTACCCAGCTCAGTGCCCAGGGCACCTTCCATCACCTTCTGTACCCTGTCAGCACTGACCATGACTGTACCCAGTGCCCAGGGCACCTTCCATCACCTTCTCCACCCTGTCAGCATGACCATGACTGTGCCCAGTGCCCATGGCACCTTCATCACCTTCTCCACCTGTCAGCACTGACCCTGACTGTACCCAGTGCTCAGTGCCCATGGCACCTTCCATCACCTTCTGTACCCTGTCAGCACTGACCATGACTGTACCAGTGCCCAGGGCACCTTCCATCACCTTCTGTACCCTGTCAGCACTGACCCTGACTGTACCCAGTGTCAGTGCCATGGCACCTTCCATCACCTTCTGTACCCTGTCAGCACTGACCTGACTGTCCCAGTGCCCATGGCACCTTCCTCACCTTCTGTACCCTGTCAGCACTGACCATGACTGTGCCCAGTGCCCATGGCACCTTCCATCACCTTCTGTACCCTGTCAGCACTGACCATGACTGTGCCCGTGCTCAGGCCATGGCACCTTCCATCACCTTCTGTCACCCTGTCAGCACTGACCCTGACTGTACCCAGTGCTCAGTGCCCATGGCACCTTCATCACCTTCCGTACCCTGTCAGCACTGACCCTGACTGTACCAGTGCCCATGGCACCTTCCATCACCTTCTGTACCCTGTCAGCACTGACCTGACTGTACCCAGTGCCCAGGGCACCTTCCATCACCTTCTGTACCCTGTCAGCATGACCTGACTGTACCCAGTGCCATGGCACCTTCCATCACCTTCTCCACCCTGTCAGCACTGACCCTGACTGTACCCAGTGCACATTCCATTACACTTCTGTACCCTGTCAGCACTGACCTGACTGTACCCAGTCAGCCCGGGCACCTTCCATCACCTTCTTACCCTGTCAGCTCATGACTGACGTGCCAGGTGCACCTTCCATCACCTTCTGCACCCTGTCAGCACTGACCATGACTGTGCCCAGTGCCCAGGGCACCTTCCATCACCTTCTCCACCTGTCAGCACTGACCATGACTGTGCCCAGTGCCCAGGGCACCTTCCACACCTTCGTACCCTGTCAGCATGACCTGGACTGTACCCAGTGCTCAGTGCACATCTTCCATCACCTTCGTACCACTGTCAGCATGACCATGATGTACCATGTGCCCATCGGCACCTTCCATCACCTTCTGTACACTGTCACACTAGACCCTGACTGTACCACAGTGCCCAGGCTCCTTCCTATCACCTTTCTAACCCTGTCACATGACCATGACTGTGCCCAGTGCCCATGGCACCTTCATCACCTTCTGACCTGTCACACTACTGACTGTGCCATGCCATGACCTTCATATGCTGCCCTGTCATCACTATGACTGTGCCCTGGGCACCTTCAACACTTCTCACCTGTCAGCATGACCTGACTGTACCCAGTGATTCAGTGCCCATGGCACCATTCCTATCACCTCTCTGTACCCTGTCAGCACTGACCCTGACTGTCACACCGTGCCCATAGGCACCTTCCATACCTCTGTACCCTGTCAGCACTGACCCTGACTGTACCCAGTGTTCATGCCAGGGCACCTTCCATCACCTTCTGTACCCTGTCAGCTATGACCATGACTGTACCCAGTGCTCATGGCACCTTCCATCACCTTCTCACACCCGTCAGCACTGACCATGACTGTACCCAGTGCCATGCACTTCCATCACCTTCTGTACCCTGTCAGCACTGACCCTGACTGTACCATGTTCAGTGCCCAGGGCACCTTCCATCACCTTCTGTACCCTGTCAGCTATGACCATGACTGTGCCCAGTGCTCATGGCACCTTCCATCACCTTCTCCACCCTGTCAGCACTGACCATGACTGTGCCCAGTGCCCAGGGCACCTTCCATCACCTTCTGTACCATGTCAGCACTGACCATGACTGTGCCCAGTGCCCTATGAATATCATGATGCAGTAGTGCCCAGGGCTTGGGTGTTCTTTGACCATGACTGTGTCCTATGCATTGAAAACATCCGACTTTGTAGTGCCCAGTGCCCTGTACAACAGTGACCATGACTGTGTCTGAAGTCTTATAAATGCTATTATTTTATAGTGCCTGCTGCCTAATCAGCCCTGACCAGAGCTGTGCCTCATGCCTCATAAACACTATGATTCTATAGTGCCTGCTGCCTCAGAAACACTATGATTCTATAGTGCCTGCTGCCCCATGCCTCATAAACACTATGATTCTATAGTGCCTGCTGCCTCAGAAACACTATGATTCTATACTGCCTGCTGCCCCATGCCTCATAAACACTATGATTCTATAGTGCCTGCTGCCTCATAAACACTATGATTCTATAGTGCCTGCTGTCCCATGCCTCATAAACACTATGATTCTATAGCGCCTGCTGCCCCATGCCTCATAAACACTATAATTCTATAGAGCCTGCTGCCCCATGCCTCATAAACACTATGATTCTACAGAGCCTGCTGCATCATAAACACTATGATTCTATAGTGCCTGCTGCCCCATGCCTCATAAACACTATGATCCTATAGTGCCTGCAGCCCCATGCCTCATAAACACTATGATTCTACAGAGCCTGCTGCCTCATAAACACTATGATTCTATAGAGCCTGCTGCCCCATGCCTCATAAATACTATGATTCTATAGAGCCTGCTGCCTCAGAAACACTATGATTCTATAGTGCCTGCTGCCCATGCCTCATAAACACTATGATTCTATACAGCCTGCTGCCCATGCCTCATAAACACTATAATTCTATAGAGCCTGCTGCCCCATGCCTCATAAACACTATGATTCTATAGAGCCTGCTGCATCATAAACACTATGATTCTAAAGTGCCTGCTGCCCCATGCCTCATAAACACTATGATTCTATAGTGCATGCTGCCCATGCCCCATAAACACTATGATTCTATAGAGCCTGCTGCCTCATAAACACTATGATTCTATAGAGCCTGCTGCCCCATGCCTCATAAACACTATGATTCTTTAGAGCCTGCTGCCCCATGCCTCATAAACACTATGATTCTTTAGAGCCTGCTGCCTCATAAACACTATGATTCTATAGTGCCTGCTGCCCCATGCCTCATAAACACTATGATTCTACAGAGCCTGCTGCCTCATAAACACTATGATTCTATAGTGCCTGCTGCCCCATGCCTCATAAACACTATGATTCTATAGAGCCAGCTGCCTCAAACACTATGATTCTATAGTGCCTGCTGCCGTATGCCTCCTAAACACTATGATTCTATAGTGTCTGCAGCCCCATGCCTCATAAACACTATGATTCTATTGAGCCTGCTGCCTCAGAAACACTATGATTCTATAGTGCCTGCTGCCCCATGCCTCATAAACACTATGATTCTACAGAGCCTGCTGCCTCAGAAACACTATGATTCTATAATGCCTGCTGCCCCATGCCTCATAAACACTATGATTCTATAGAGCCAGCTGCCTCAAACACTATGATTCTATAGTGCCTGCTGCCCTATGCCTCCTAAACACTATGATTCTATAGTGTCTGCAGCCCCATGCCTCATAAACACTATGATTCTATTGAGCCTGCTGCCTCAGAAACACTATGATTCTATAGTGCCTGCTGCCCCATGCCTCATAAACACTATGATTCTACAGAGCCTGCTGCCTCAGAAACACTATGATTCTATAATGCCTGCTGCCCCATGCCTCATAAACACTATGATTCTATAGAGCCTGCTGCCTCATAAACACTATGATTCTATAGTGCCTGCTGCCCCATGCCTCATAAACACTATGATTCTATAGTACCTGCTGCCTCAGAAACACTATGATTCTATAGTGCCTGCTGCCCCATGCCTCATAAAGACTATGATTCTACAGTGCCTGCTGCCCCATGCCTCATAAACACTATGATTCTACAGTGTCTGCTGCCCCATGCCTCATAAACACTATGATTTTATAGAGCCTGCTGCCCCATGCCTCATAAACACTATGATTCTATAGAGCCTGCTGCCTCATAAACACTATGATTCTATAGTGTCTGCTACCCCATGCCTCATAAACACTATGATTCTATAGTGCCTGCTGCCTCAGAAACACTATGATTCTATAGTGCCTGCTGCCCCATGCCTCATAAACACTATGATTCTACAGTGCATGGAGCCCTGTGGTCGACTAACTATGCCCATTGAACTTTTAACATTCTACAGCACATGTCGCCCTCCAAGCACTTACCATAATTGTGTCCCACATTCTGTAAGCATTGTCATTCTGTACTGCATGGTGCTTTGTCAAAGCATCAGCTGAACCACCAGCTGTGGTCCTTCTGTTCTCCATGCTGACAGACTGTCCTTCCTATCCATGTCAAGGACTCACAGACTGTCCTTCCTATCCATATCAAGTACTCACAGACTGTCCTTCCTATCCATGTCAAGGACTCACAGACTGTCCTTCCTATCCATGTCAAGGACTCACAGACTGTCCTTCCTATCCATATCAAGGACTCACAGACTGTCCTTCCTATCCATGTCAAGGACTCACAGACTGTCCTTCCTATCCATGTCAAGGACTCACAGACTGTCCTTCCTATCCATGTCAATCCATGTCAAGGACTCACAGCCGTCCTTACTATCCATGTCAAGGAGTCACAGACTGTCCTTCCTATCCATATCAAGGACTCACAGACTGTCCTTTTCCCATCCATGTCAAGGACTCACAGACTGTCCTTTCCTATCCATGTCAAGGACTCACAGAAATGTCCTTCCTATCCATGTCAATCCATGTCAAGGACTCACAGCCTGTCCTTACTATCCATGTCAAGACTCACAGCCTGTCCTTCCTATCCATATCAAGGACTCAAAAGCCTGTCCTTCCTATCCATGTCCCAAAGGGCTCAAAAAGCCTGTCCTTCCTATCCATGTCAAGGACTCACAGCCTGTCCTTACTATCCATGTCAAGGACTCACAGCCTGTCCTTCCTATCCATATCAAGGACTCACAGCCTGCCTTCCTATCCATGTCAAGGACTCACAGACTGTCCCTTCCTATCCATGTCAAGTACCACAGACTGTCCTTCCTATCCATGTCAAGGACTCACAGCCTGTCCTTCCTATCCATGTCAAGGACTCACAGACTGTCCTTCCTATCCATGTCAAGGACTCACAGCCTGTCCCTGCTATCCATGTCAAGGACTCACAGAAATGTCCTTCCTATCCATGTCAAGGACTCACAGACTGTCCCGCTATCCATGTCAAGGACTCACACTGTCCTTCCTATCCATGTCAAGGACTCACAGACTGTACTTCCTATCCATGTCAAAGGACTCACAGACTGTCCTTCCTATCCATGCAAGACTCACAGACTGTCCTTCCTATCCATGTCAATCCATGTCAAGGACTCACAGCCTGTCCTTCCTATCCATGTCAAGGAACTCACAAAACTGTCCTTCCTATCCATGTCAAGGGCTCATAAGCCTGTCCTTACTATCCATATCAAGGACTCACAGACTGTCCTTACTAATCCATAAACAAGGCTCACAGACTGTCCTTTCACCATACAAGGACTCATAGCCTTCCTTACTATCCAAACAAGGACTCACAGACTTTCCTTTCTATCCATATCAAGGACTCACAGACTTCCTTCCTACCATGTCAAGGGCTCACAGACTGTCCTTTATCCTTCAATCCATGTCAAGGACCACAGCCCCGTCCTTTCTATCCAGTCAATTAACAGGTTTGGGGGAAATAATTCGTACATTGGTATTATTTGTTGATCGGTTCTTATTGAAAGGTTTTGATTTTGTAACAGAAATATTTTATGGAATGTTCTTAGAAAACAATGGTCAACGGAAAGTTATATATGACAGTACGTGGAATGTACGACTCAGTATTGGCATGTGTGTGTTGAGAAATGTGTTTATTCGGCTTTTTTTCAAGTGCCCACGTGGAGTGGAGGCAAAGCAAGGGCTGCCTTTTAAGCCCACAGTGGTTTAATTTTATGAACAATGAGACTTGCTTTTGATCTCTCAAGAAATGGTAATCATGGTATTCAGCTTATTAAAGGTGTGTGGATATTTCTATTATGATGCCGTTTACCGATGATGTAATTCTGTTGTTTAGTTACAGCAAGAGGATTACAAAATCAATTGAATGCTTTGAAAACAGGAGCTGATAAACCTGCAATTGACAGTAAACACTTTGATAATACCGACATTCTTGTGTTTTGTAAAGGTGGGTATTTAGCTAGTATTGAAGTTTTGATGTTGGTAATTCTGGGAATGAAAATAACCAATACGTACACATTACTTAGATATGATTTTACAATAAATTTGAGTTGGAATTGTGGTTGGTGTGAAGCAAGTAGAAAGGCAAAAAAGGAGTAATAGAACTTTGAGAACATTAAGGAAATTATATACTAATGATCCACCCATATTTTGGAAAGCTATTATAGCTTCCAAAAATATGGGTGGATCAGTAGTATATAATTTCCTTAATGTTCTCAAAAGTTCTATTACTCCTTTTTGACTTTTCTACTTGCTTCACACCAAACCTAAATTCCAACTCAAATTTATTGTAAATTTCATATCTAAGTATGTGTACCGAATTTGGATATTTTCAGATTGGAGGCTGCTCAAATCTACAAGATCTGATAAAGTATGCTGTATCCTGGCAAACAGCCTGAGGAGAGAAGGGCTATCAGGTCAAGTCCTCACTGCAGAAAATTGGAGCTAGGGGGCTTTGTTTGGAACGTCTGCATACAGACTCATGAAAACAGCTTCTCAGTTGCAGGGAAGGAAAAAACCAGTGCACTGAAAGCAATGGCAGTAAGCGGCCAGCAGGAAGCAGAGAAGGTGTTCAAGCGGGATCTGGTCAAGGAGGAACAAAAGTGAACTTCTTAAGCTTAATTTCCTACAACTTTATCGGTGTCCCTGTGGCTCAGTGGGTTAAAGCGCGAGTCATTAAGTGGAAAATGAGCATGTCCAGAGGGTCATGGGTTCGAATCCAGCCCTTGGGCTCGTCCCAAGATGGGGGAAAAAAAAAGGGGCAGCAGAGGGAAATCGGAGTCATGACCGGTGTGCCCAACCCCCTAGAGTGTCAGGGATATAGGGCCGAAAAACACTTGCTTTGAGGGGGCTTCTCTTCTGAGGACTCTCTGCTGCCACGCTCTCCACGCGTTTCTTTCTACAGATTGAACCGATTCTTACATATGGTGACTGAATTATGGGGGACTTTGAATATAATATAAACATAGAAAGAGTCCAAACTTATGTAATCAAACGTTTTCTGAATATTTCGATTCATTTTGTCCGATGAAATAGCTTTACGGTGAAACTGGAAGGTGGTCTGTTCAATATTCAAGATGTATTATTAATGTGTGTTAGACACTGTGTAACGTAATAAACAATACCATAGCCAGACTGAGCAGCATGCTTATGACATGATGATACAACAATGGATGAACTAGGAAATGTTAACTGGGCCTCTAAGATTTTGAAAGTGTTACAGAGAACGGTTTGGATTAAAGTGGATTGAGCCAGGGAGTTGGAAACAAACCGTTTTTGTGTTGATTCAAAGATAGTTTAATTTCCTTGTAAAGAATACGGCAAGCAAACTGGTAGAACTGAATAAAATTTTCCTGGTTTCCTTTCCTTTAAAAGTAATTGGAGGCAGAAAAGTATATTTAAATCTAGTATCTAATTCGGTGGCAAAATAGGTATACTTGAAAGATTTAGAAACAGAAACCCTAGGATTGAATGCTAATAGAATATGGTATCTAATAATGATGCTGTTAAATGATTCATGTTCCATTGTGTAATGATACCACAATTAGAGACGATGAGTTACATTTTTTGTTCACTGGGAAAACATTAGAAAAAAAAATCAAGACGGTTTGAATCATAACACAGTCAAGAGTCGAGACCTTACAATATGTTGCAAACAAAGTGATGAAACATTGTAAAGATGCTAGGCAAAATATGTTACAGAAGCTGTAGACAATCGGAAGAAATTTATGAAATGATTTGCAGTATTCAAAACATTGAGGGGATATTCAATTTTATTTATTTTTTGTGTGCTCCCAGTTTTATAGAACAGGGGTACTTTACAATGGGAATGAAGAAATGCTCTGAGTGTGTGTGTGTGTGTGTGTGTGTGTGTGTGTGTGTGTGTGTGTGTTTGTGTGTTGTGTGCGCGTTGCGCTCTGTGTGTGTGTTTGTGTTGTGTTGTGTGTGTGTGTGTGGTGTGTGTGAGTGTGTGTGTCTGTCTGTTCTGTCTGTCTGTCTGTCGTCTGTCTGGCGTCCATGGTCTAATGTGTTACCCACTCGCTCACAGACAAAAACTACTGGGCCGATCTTTCTGAAAATTTAGTTGTGTTATGTTCATAAAGGGGTAATGGATGATACCTAGTGTTTTATTGTTTCGTTATATCCGTTACTAACGGCCCATAACGGCCCATAACGGTTTTCCTTCTTTATGGAGTATCTCAGAAGTACTTGGCCGAATCTCTCTGAAAAAATTCTAGCATGTTCATTGTGGCTCACAGATCTCTGCCCTGATGTGCTTTTGTACCGTTATATCCGTTTACTTATGGCTTTAACGTGACCGTGACGATTTTTTTATGGAATATCTCTGAAAGTACTTGGCTGATCATTTCTGAAAATTTTATAGGTATATTCATTAACGGGTTACGAATACACTCCCGATGTGTTCTTTTACCGTTATAGTCGTTACTAATGGCTATAGCGGCCATAACGGTTTTTCTTCTTTATGGAATATATCAGAATGTACGTGGCCCGATCTTTCTGAACATTGGTATGCATGTTCATTAAGGGTAGCAGATGATGCCTATGTTCCATAATAGCTGTTCGTACTCCTATATCGGGCACCAAAACGTTTTTTTTTTTTCCTCTTTATGTAATATCTCAGTGTATTCAAGTTTAAACGGGTGTACGTTTTATTTGCTTTGCTTCTTGTTGTTGTTTAAAATATCATTTGACTTGAAGCTTGATGGTCAGTGATGATTTTTAATAATATCAAGCCTAGCTAAATTATCTGTTACGGAGAATATGTGTTAAATGGGCGAGAAGGAAGGATAAGGATATAAACGCTGTGCGTGCAGTCGATGGAAGTAGGATGGAATCAGTGTGCGTACGTGAAGGAATGGTGTTGTGTGAGAATGATTTTGTACTAGAACATTCACAAGAAACACAAAATGAGTGATGGAAATGGAAAATAATTTCTTAGGTTTACTTTAGTTGTGTAAGGACACCTAATTTGCTGGTTTTTTTGTTCTTGTTTTCCTTCTTATATTGCAAAAAATGACATTAGACCCCCCTTGTCAAAAAGCCTAATTAGCCAATGTCAATAAATGATGTCAGTGTCAGCGTCACCTCTCTCTCATCTCTTCTCTCTCTCTCTCTCTCTCTCTCTCTCTCTCTCTCTCTCTCTCTCTCTCTAACACGGATGTCACAAAATTGTGTTGACCCGTCATTAGTAGGCTTTACTATGATGATGAAAGTGCGACAACAATTTGCATTGGCGTGTGTTGATATATGTGAAATCGTTTCAAATGGATTATATTCTGTGCTTTGAATGGGGAAAGTACAAGGTCCCAGAAGGAAGCATTTCAATTGTTCATAATAACATCTGTATGTTGTAGGCTTGCTTAAAGGCTTGACTTTCCTAATTTAGCATGGTGTGGTGTGATGAATCAGTATCGACAGGCTTCACAACCACGCACAAGATAAAAAAGCAAAAGATGCCTAGGCCAAATCAACGGAAACCACTGCCGATGTTCCCAGTGAAACTGACCAGTGCGAGGAGTGACTGCTGTTGCGGCCGTCCACACAGCTGTTTAGGTAGGGGTACATGAATAATTTTCACTATCAGTTGTAAAGGAAAGATATGTATGTCAAATATGTTTGAGTTTGAAGCGTGACTCATAATCAAAATGCATGCTAGACACTGAGTTGAAAATTTCATTTTCACTTTGGCGTGTGTTTACAGTCTGTTTGAATCGTTTTTTTTTTGTTGGAACTTTTTGGGCTGGTTGCCGGCATTCTGTCTGAAAGAAGACCCAATTCTATGTTTGGTATTGTTCAGTCAGTCAAAACACGCCACTATCCAGTAACAAAAATCGACACACACTTCGCTGATTTCTGGTACGAAACTATTAATGAGGAAACACAGCACCTTATTTCTCACAGGTATCACAGCCAGACAGCTAGTATCAATTTACGAGTAGAGAGGAAGGCTTTGGGGCTGTTCGCGGAAAGAAGGTGGCAGCTACAGGCTGCCAGTGCGCCATTCGATTAATCAATAATGCTGCCTCTTCCATCGCATTCCTCTAGCCTCTCTCTGTAAATTGGTTGGAGATCAGGAAAGAGTAATTCCCTGGCACAGATGATTTTTTCTCAGAGTTAAAATTGGTTTGACTCCATTTCCTTACAGTCCTTCAAATGAGACTATAAGCCTAGTGCGTGTGTGATCACTCTCAAAACATTATGCAACACGTAAAAATCCCTATCACAACTATCGGAAGAAAAGAGAGGCCAGTTTGGCCATTGGTATGGATGACACGATTACACACAGATGCCACCTTCCCGAAGTTGGAGTCGCTGCCTTGATGGCGGGATTTCAAAACAAAAAACGTTATACACACAAAACTCCAACTTCCTTTGTTGGGTAGGTGGGATAAAGCCTTGCCTTTCTATACAGGGAGTATTGTCCACAAGGAGTATCAGCCTTGTGTCCGCAGAAGAAGAAGGAAGAGGAGGAAGGAGTAATTCCCCTTTCTTCTAACTAAGTATTCCTTTGCAGACATGTATGTTGTCATATGATAACTAGGTCTTATTTGGCATTTATTTGGAATTCACTCTTGTTGAAGATGCTCCAGTTTTATGAACTCACTGCTCAATCAAAATGATCCGCAAGGTAAAGAAGTCTTATTGAGGATTAATCTGAGGAAAGGTCTAGTGATAAAGATTTGGTGGAAAAAATAAGGATGACAGAATGTCTATTTTAGGTTGACTGGTCAATTAATTTCTTTAAAGATTGACATCTTGTTCGTAATTCGTTCCCTTTGGTATAAAAAAGATGTAGAGGGACATTTCCAGCAATATTTCTCAGATTTGTATTAGAGGTTTTTTTTATGATTTTTTTTCCTCAATGATTTGAAGGAATGTCTGAAAAATAGCCCCCATTGGTTCAAAGGACGTTCCATGCTTCAGAGAATGAAGATTGTTTCACAAAGCTAGTTTATTATTGTCTGAAATTTTGACAGATTAATTTCATGAAATGTATTGCTTCATAGATCAGTTTTTTCTATATTAATTATAGGAAAAAAACCCATCTGCTATGTTCTTTTGATTCTGATGTAATTAGTAGAACTAGAAATTCTAAGAGTGAACCCAAAAAGCTACGCATATTTATGCCATACAACTTCAGGACAAAATACTTCGGTGCGATTCGAATTTCGTCTTGACATCATATCATTATTTTAAATTGTTTTGAAAAATTATAGCTAACAGTTTTTTTAAAAAAGATGTAATAGGCTTGTTGGCGTATGTCAGGTATATAATTGACAGTGTTTTTTTGTTTTGTTTTTTAAGCCATTTGGAATGATCACATGAATTCTTTTGTTCTGAAATACATCGCGTATTTCCGGTGACTTTAGCGTGAAGGACACAACCTTTCTGAGATGGCGAGGGGAGTCACTGGAGGATGGAAATAGGGAGAGCGGCAGCTAACGGCTCATCAGCTGCTGAAGCACGTGTGCATTGCCTTGACCTTCTGATCACCATCATAGGTCTTCCTCCTGCCCAACAGGAACGTTCACACACGGGACGATATTAAACCGTGTTATCACCAAGGCTAAGGGACCAGATAATATCAGAGTAAAGGAAGGGCTTGTGCGGCACAGATGGCTGGACAGAGCAGACTCATTCTGTCAAATTCAACTTGCACGTCAAGTCCAAGCATATTCCACAGGGGAGGAAAAACAAGCTACTACAGTCAGCAAGACTGGAGATGCAACCTGTTTCAACAGAACCTCAGTGAGAGGTCTGGATAGCTAGCTTGAACACAAATACAAAACGTCGGTTTTTGCATGGTTAGAACGTGACCGGTGTAATTTGCGGACGTGGTTTACATTCATCTGATCCAGAGTGAGCTCAGACAGGAAAACGGGCCCAATGAAATTTAAGAGGAAATTTTGAAAGCTGCTTGATGTCAAGCGTGCAAACCATTGTGCATGTCAGCAATGCAGTGCCGCAGCTCTGTGAAGGTTGCCTTAACGTCAGCAAAAGCAAGGCTGTAAGCAAACGATCAGAGAGATCATAGGCATTAGACAAAGATGCCGATGAGCTACAGCAATATTTCAGGACAGTATAAAATAGTCTGCACGTTTGTGATGCCCTGAAGGTCATGTATAGGTCCTCAATCGTGTTTAGAACTCTACAAACTCATCAGTGAATCCTTCCTTCTGACTGGACAGAATAGAGTTATTTTGTTTGAATGGGCGCAAATACTTTCAACAACTGGTATTGGGGTGGGAAATAAGGCCCACCTTCTCACTGAAATTTGACACACTGCACACATACCCATGTTGCGTTCAGCATTTGGGCAGAGCCTCAAAGGGAAACATGGGTTTAAAGCAGCGATCAGACTCCTTTCAACAGGGCAAGGCACAGTCTCGGACTTCACCCAGCTGGCATACACAAGGCGGCGGGGAGGGACTGGGACTGTTTTACTGCAGTATCAAAAAGTGTTGGAAACCAGTTTGAACTCGAGGGAGGAGAGGAGGTTCACATACAGAGGTCAGAACTGAGCTGATCTTGACATATGCCCTATGATGTATGACTCTATTCCAGCTGAGGACTTTTTCTGTTAGTGTGCCTTTCTACATGGCACTGTTCCTGCTGCCCTTGCTGGACTGCTTTTTAGATTCTCTTGTCTCTTATTTCATTCATTACATATATTAGCATGGTCCTCAGCCTTCTATTTTTGACTACCCACATTCTTTCTGGACGACACAAGCCCTAGATGTAAGGTCCGCGTATATATCCTCTTGTATCGTGATCTAATGGTTTTCCTTTGCATGGTCACCAGCATCCTGGAAAACATTTCGTTTTTCTGCCAGTTCATCTGGCTTGGGGTGGACTGATCTCCACAACTTTGTGTCAGGAACGCTCAAGCATTGTTAGTCAGCTCGTTTCTTCTACTTCATACGCAAAATTTTTTTCCCCAGTGACAGTTTCAGTTTTCCCTTTTGGTGGTAAAGGGAGGGGAAAAAAAAATTAAAAAAAAATCATAGCAGGGGTTGTGTTGTTTTGTGTGGTGTGTTGTGGTTTTGTTTTGGGGTTGTGTGTGGCGTGCTTTGCGTGTGTGTGTTGTGTGGTGTTTTGTGTTTTTTTTTTTTGTGTGTGTGTGTTTGGGGTTTTGTGTGGGGGCGCGAAATACCCAAGCGATGGGAAAAGGTAGCAGATATGTTTAACATTTTTTGTAGTGAAAAAGGTACACTTCACAGGCTAACAATTCCTCCATCATTGAATTCAGGGGCTTAGCAAAGCCCTTAAAAAGAAAAAAAAAAGGGCGTAAGTGTGTGTGGGGTGTGGGGGGGGGGGGGGGGGGGCAAAATAAAAAAAGGGAAAGTGAATGAGAATAAAAATTAGAAAAAAATTTTTGCAAAAAAAAAAAAAAAAGGTAAAAAAAACCCTAAATTGGCAATACCGAAACCCCAATCAAATCCGTCTTGAAGACAAAACCATTCATTTCATTTTGGGGCTCCGACCCCTTTTTTTTTCCCACTGGACCCGGGGATATAAGGGAGGCAGGTTGATTGTGTCTTTTGACCCCCCTTGGCATCAAAAATGAGCACAAAACCACATTCTTTTGTTCTGGGGGCATTCCCGCTCCCAAGGGAAAAAAGAAAAAAAATCTGACAGCAATCAAAGAAGCCAGTAAAAGAGTATGAAAGAAAAACGAAAGGAAAGTGCCTCAAAAAAACCCAAATGGGTTAAAAAAGCCCTAAAATCATCATGTAAACTTTTCCAAATTTTGGGGAAAAGAGTTTCACCCTATCCCTGAGGATTTTTTAAGGGAGGGGCCTTTTAAAACATGGGGGTTGGTTTTAAAGGGGGTTGTAAAACCCTATTGTTTGGAAACCCGAAAAAGCATTGTTAAACCCAAAAAAAGCTGACAGCGGGCTAAGAATTGCACAGAAAAACCCCTTTCCTTTGGATCCCCGGGAAAGATTGAAATCCCCATTTATTGCCCAAACAATAAAAATGTGAAAAATTTTTTGCAGTGGGGAACAAAAAGAGCCGAAAACCAATTTACCCTTTAAATAACTTTAAAAAGTTTGACAAAGCCCTTAAGAAAAGGGAAGAAAAGGGGGATGGGGAAAGGGAGGGGGAAAAATGGGTAAAAAAAGGAAAACGAGAACAAAAATTCGGGGAAAAATTATTTTAAAGGGAAAAAAACCCTTGACTTGCAGATAGGGGGAAAAAAAAAAAGGCACCCAAATTTGTAGACATACCTTTTCATTTTGGGGCCTGTTTTTTCATGTTTTTTTTAAGAAGGCGGGATTAGAAATAAAAAGAAAAAAAAATGAATTTTTGGTGGTTTTTTTCTTTAAAAGATATTTTTTTCCCTTAAAAAAAAAAAAATCATGTCAAAACCAAAAAGAAGAAAAATGATCTGTTTTTTTGCTCAAATTCGAAAAAATTTTTCTTTGGCCCTCCTTGCCAATAAAACGGTTAAATTTTTAAACCTGACCAAGGGTTTCCCAGTGCCCCCATGTGCTCACCTGAAATTTAATAGAACCCGCATTTTTTTTTGGGATTCTCTGCAATATGAATCAATTTGAGTGCAATTTCTTCAGGTTACCGTATACGGACTTTGTTTTAAAAAAAAAAAAAAAAAGAAAAAAGATCTCCTGGGGAAAAACGAAAAAAATGTTCTCTTTGCTTTATAAAAATTGAAACCCTTTTAACTTTTCTTTAAAAAATCAGGGTTAAAGTTCCTTCTAGGAAATCGTGGGTTTTAATAAATTGTTTAATTTTGATTATCAAACACCCCTTGGGAAGATGTTATGCATAGCCCGGGGCAAGGTTTTAAATAATTTTAAAATGAAAAAATTTTTCCTTTTTTTATAGCTACAATAGTCTAATTGTTTCCGTTACTTTTTTTTTGTTTTTTGGTTGAGTAAAGTTACAAACCCCGTTTCTTTTTTTAAAATTTATTTTGAATTTGGACGGGGCATTTGGGCCCAAATTTTTAAACCCCTTTTTCCCCCCCCCCCCCCCCCCCCCCCAATGTTTTTTTTAAACCCCATTTTTTCCCATTTCTACACATTTGACAGAAGGCTTTTGGGCCCAATTGTCATTAGAATGTTCCCCCAGGGGTCTGCCCCTTGCCTTTTCCCCCCCCTGTCTTTTCGCCCTGTCTGTTGTCTGTCCTTCCTCTCCTTCTCTCTCTCTCTTCCCCTTTTCTCCCCTTCTCTTCTCTCTCTCTCTCCTGTTTTGAATTGGGGAGAAAGGACAGGTTGACCAGAAATTCTCCAAGAAAGGACCAGGTTTCCCAAAATGGCACCTGGCTGAACTAAAAGCAAAAACCCCGGGTTCCTATTCCCCCCTGGGGAACCCTTGGATGCTTGTAACAGTACCGCCCCTGATGGAAGATCACACTGCAGTGTCCCCACGTCCGCTGATCGGGGAAAACCACTTTCTTTTCACGGGGCGTTCAATATTAGCGTGAAGGGTCAATACCCCGGACAGTTTTAAAAAAGATTTTTCATTGAAACGTGACTAAAATTACTTTCAGAAGTTTGACATTGGAAAGTTTAAATAGGGGCAAGTCGTGTTAGAAACTCCCGTGGGTGTTTTTTTAGAAAAAAAGGGAAAGGTTACCCACGAGTTCCTCTGGCAAAATTGTGATGTTTGTCTTTTCGAAACTGACAAAGGCAAAAAGTACTTTTCCCTCTCCCCTTTCTCTCTCTCTTCTCTCTCTCTCTTTCCCTCTCTCTTCTTCCCCTCTTTTTGGGAAATTTTAAATTGGGGGGAAAAAAACAGTGCAGACTAACAATTTCCCCATTTTAAATTTTAAAAAAAGGACTTGGTATAGATTCGGGGGGGAAAAAAAATCTGAAAGGGGTTGGTGTTTTGGTGTGTGTGTTTTTTGGGGTGTTGGGGTGTGTGTGTGTGTGTGTGTTTTGTGTTTTTGTGTTTTGGTGGGGGTGGGGGGGGGGGGGCCCTAGATAAAGAAAATGAGAATAAAAGTCGGGGAAATAAATTATGAAAAAGAAATCCTTCCTACAGCATAAGGAAGAGCGCCATAGCCCATCTTGAAAACATAATTTCCCGCTCCTGGGCCTTCCCCCACTGGATCTGACTCTTTAGGGAGACAAAACTGCTCACTAAAACCTCATCACTTTTTTTTCTTCTAAAATTCTGTTTTCCTATTGTGGGGGCCCTTTTTCTGAATAAATTTTCCCCAAACTTTTCCCTAAATTTTAGATCCCCTTCGTAATTTACAAAAAAAATTGAAAAAGGAATTGACCCTAGCGAAAGGGGTCCGAATACCCAGAGTGGGGGTGAAGAAAAATTTTTGATATCCCTGCCCCGCGTCTTTTTGGCAAGAAGAGGCAAGCACCCCAAAAAAAGCAGGGCCCGGAGAAATGCAGATGATGAAGAACACGGGAAATTTTCCCCCCAAAAAATTTGGTGAGCGCCACTTCAGGGCAAAAGTGATGAGAAGTTTTTAGAACGCCACGTCACAATCTGAAGAAGTTTCACCGTGGGGATTTCCCTCGCTTTGTTTATCACGAACAAACAACCCCCACCCAAAACCCCTCCGAAAATGCCCCCCTCCAAGGGGGTCGATGGGAAATTTTTTGTGTTTTTTAAAATCCCCCCAGTTTTTTCATATCACCCCCTTTATCAGTCCCCCGGTCATACCCGCCCCCGAAATTTAAATATCCGGGACGACACAATGAAAAACAAACTGAAAAAACACTCAGAGGGCCAAAAACAATAATTTATGGCGCCCCAAAGGGTTTGGTGCTTAGCAGAGTCTGGTACTTCAGGGGTTTTTTGAGGGGCACAGCAACATCTCCACACGATGTTGGGGGACAAAGGAAGGAAAGATAAAATTTGAACCTAAAAAAAAATAAAAGAAGTTGTTGGCCTGGGAAATTTATTTTAATGACTCTTTCAATGCTTGTGCAACCCCCAAATGCAAAAAATAAAATTTTTTTCCCGGATGCAGAGCAGAGAGGGGGTTTTTGAAGATTCATCAGGGCACAGCCAACATGAACAGAAGAGGTTGACACGATCATGTGACCTTGTTTTTTAGAACCCCCGCCAAAGTTGATGAATTTGGCCCGGGCCACCAATCAAGGGAGCAAAAGCTTTGTGCAATGTCTTTGACTTTCTGAGCAAAATTTTTCGACTTTTCCTTTACTGACAATGTCATGAGGATTTTCCCCGGGAAAAAGTTGTGAAAACATTGAAAACCCCGGGGCGGAGGCAACCCCCCGTTAAAATGAAGATTTTGCAAAAAGCCCTGTGTGGAAAATGTCCTTTAACGGTTTTTATAGTTTTTTGATATTAAAGGCTTTAAACAGTTATTCAAAATTTATTCCACAATTTGTTACTGTAAATTTTCAAGCTTGAAAAGTCATAACTCTGAATGCCTGATTTTATAGTTGCCTTTGCATTGTAGAGTAATATTGGAAAGGGGGGCAGAATTGTAAATTTTCTATCCCAATGTCAGGGCGCTGAAAAAAGAAGTACAGTGGTAAATTTTTACGACAGACCCAAAAAACACAGCTGGTGTTTTATTTGATAAAATTTTATAAATTTTATATATATTTATATAAATATATATATAAATTGGAGGGCAGAGAGAGAAGAGAGAAGAGGGGAGAGGAGGGGAGGGGGAAGAGAGAGAGGGGAAAAGGGTAAATAAAATTTGTTATCTCCCCTGCATAAGTCTAAACTTTGTTTTGTAGTTTTTTTTGATCTGTTCTTTTTTTTTTTGGGTCAAGAGAGTAAATGAGAATCAAATTTTAATTTACCTCAAACCCCGGGGAGTCTGTGTGTGTGTTGTGTGTGTGTGTGTGTGGGTGTGTTGTGGTGTGGTGTTGTGTGTGTGTGACGTGCGTGCGTGCGTGCGTGCTCTTGTGTTTCGCGTGGGGTATTTAAAAAGGGGAGGGTGTGTGTGTGTGTGTGTGTGTTTGTGTGTTTTTGTGTGTGAGGGGGAAGGGTTAAATTTAAAATTTGGGTGTTGCATATTCAGCAAGTGTTCCCAATGGGAAAAAGATAACAAAAAAGGAATTTTTTAATTTTTAAGAAAAAAAAAAGGATGATTGGGCCCTTTGGTTTTCTGTTTCAGTGACTAATAACAAAAGGTTTTTCAAATGTTGCCACGAAAAAAAGCTAAAGTTTTTTATGAATTAAACAACTTACATTTTAAAACCCAAAAAAAAACAAAACAAGACCCAAAAACAGAAGGAGAAAAAAACTAATTTTAAAAACCTTCTTAAACACAAAAAAAACGCATTGGCTATACGGGCTATATCTTGCCCACTATAGCAATTAAATATTGAATCAACCGGGAAACATGCCCCCCGTGGGGTTTTTTTCCAGGTTTCTTCGGGATTCTGCCTTCCAAACCCCCCCCCCTCCCCCCGCCCCCGAAGGTTCCTTTTTAAAGGGGAAAAACCAAAATTGGGGTGGTGGGCAAAGTGCGACCTTTTAAAAAGATGTTTTAAAGGGCCACCACCTCGATTTGTGATTTGGCTAGCATGGACCCCAAATATGTGTAAAACCCTTCAGCAGGGAAAGTCTCTCAAAACAGACATCCCTCCGTCGCCCTTTGAAATTTCGAGGGGGCTGAATGATTGGGATGGAAAACAGGGAGGAAAGGGGGGTTGTTAAAGACCCCAAACCTACAGTATTTTTTTTTCATTTTTTTTTAAAATTTTTTTCTCGAAATTTATTTTTGAAAAGATTTTCAAAGACAGGTCACTGGATTTATGGGTTTGTTGAACCCTTTTTCCCTCCAAATATTTGTTGTGCCCCCCCCTTTTTCTCTCTCCCCCTCTCCTTCCCCCCTCCCCCCCCTTCCCCTCCTCCCCCTTTTCCCCTTTCTCTCATTTTTTCCCCCTCCCCCCCTTTTTCTCTCCCCTATGTGGTTGTGGGTTGTGGTGTGTGTGGTGTGTGTGTGTGGGGTTTTGGGTGTGTGGGGTAAAGTGTGTGTGGGTGTGTGTGTGGGTTTTGTGTGCGTGTTTGTGCGTGTGTGGTGTGTTGTGTGTTGTGTGTGGTGGTGTGTGGTGTTGTGTGGGGTTTTTGTGCGAAGAAATTCTAGAGATTTGGGGGGGAAACTCATACTGGGCCTTTCCAATAACAACACAAAGTTTGAAAAAACATGTCAAAATGAGATAAGGGCTTTTAATCCCCTGGGTCCCCAGCCTTACGTGGGCGTGTTTGCCCCGGTGTGTGTTCAAACCCGGGGTGGTGAAAGCCAAAAACATGTTTAAAAAAAAGTGTCCATGGACCCCATAAGTGTACAAGCGTTGGGGTGGATGAGGGTGTGGTGTGGGTGTTAGACAGTGGGTGTGTGTTGTGTGTTTGTGTGTGTGGTGTGTGTGTGTTTTGTGTGTGTGTGGTGTGTTTTGTGGGGGTGTGGTGTTTAAACAGTGGGGTAATGCCAGCATGTTAGTTAAAAGGGGTCCACAAAAATGGGGAGGGGTTTGGAAAGGGGGGTGTGTGAGGGGTGTGTGTGAGAGAGTGGGAGTGTGTGTGTGTGGGGTGGGGTGTGTGGTGTGTTTTGTGTGTGCGTGTGTACGTTGTGTGTGGTGGTGTGTGTGTGTGTGTTTTGTGGTGTGTGGGGTGTGCGGTGCGTGCGCACGCGCGCGCGCGAGTTTGTGTGTGGGTGTGTGTGTTTGTGGTGTGTGTGTGTTGTGTTTATGGCGTGGGGTGTGTTTTTGGGGGAGGGTTGTTTTTTCTTATTGTTAAGTGTATGTATGTTTTTGCGCCCCAGAATGTGGGACGCAATTGTATGCTTTTAATAAGGGTCTTGTTCTTGTTCCCAAAAAAATCTTCGAACTTTCACGCATGCAGTCCACAAACACACACAACACCCCACACACACACACACACCCCACACAACCCCACACACACACACCCCGCCCCACCCACACCACACACACACAATAAAACACATACACCGCATGCGCGCCTCACACACAAAACACACCACTTTTGAACGCGTGTTTCCCCTACAAATTTGCTCACTCTTACCCCACAAAAATATACACAATTTTGCACGTGCAAAAGCCACACTGACACACGTGTGCAAATCACAAATTTCCCCATAAAGCGCACAAATGCACACACCCCCAAACTTAAAAAACACGCGCACACGCCCACTTTTAAAAAACCTCACAACCCCCCAAACACCAAACACACCAACACCCCACACACACACCAAAACACACACACACAGAAACAAACGCACACAAAATGCCGCGGGGGGGGTGTACGTGGCACCCCGCGCGCCCCCCCACACACCCCCCACACACACACACAACACACACCCACCACCCACACACACACAATACACACACACATTTTGCGCTGACCCCAAACACATGGCCCCCCTTTTTAACACATTTTCCTACACACACGTGTACATCCACCCAAAAAGAAAAAAAAAAAAAGGTAGGTAAGCACTCAAGATTCCCACCCGCGCGTTGGGCTAATGCTTATGTCAGACATCCGCTGAGTCTCGCACGAGACCCCCTTTTTTTCAATTGGGCTCTTCTTGTTGTTTTAAAGAAATATCCCTTTAGCTTCCCAAAACGTGTAGGGGGGTCTCAAAAAAATAGCGGATGTTTGTAGCGTATATGGATAGTCTGCAAGCAGTGACGCCTCCTTATGAAACTGAAACTGAAAATGGATTCAGGTTAGCAAAGGCCGGGGACGGAAAGAAAGAAAGAAAAGAAAAACCGTCCCTAACCTTTGTTACAGAAATTTTTTTTTACTACCTATTGCTTTGAACGAACGAAGTTTAAACTGTTTTTAATGATGGAATACCAAAGGGCCCAGGGTGGTCCCTGAAGGTACAAATTCTCCACCGTCGGGGAAAAAATTTCCAAAAACCAACACCGTTTATCAAAAACGGGAAAAATTTTTTATTGGTTGGGGAAAAAGACCCCCCAAAACCCCCGTAGTTATGCGAGGTGACAGCCAGAAAAAAAAACCCCGAAGTAAACGATTTTCACATTCAAATGGGAAAAAAACAGTGGCAGACCATTTAAACCCAAAGACAGACAAGTTCCCGTGTTTGGCCCTTAATGACGTCCGTCAGCGAGGCGAAAACCCAGCGCCGGAACAGCGCGACCCCGGGGCGCTTCTTTTACCTGCTGCTGAAACTAACTCCTGGGACGCGGCCCAGTGGCAACCGCAGCAGGTGGGCCCTCCCCCCAGAGGGGAAAGCCGGGTATCTTAGGGGCTCAGCGCTCGTGTCAGGTCTTCCCCTCACAGCAAATGGTAGCCAAGAGGCAGCCCCCCGTGCCAGGCCAGCGCTAAACCTTACGTTCAACGACTAAAATCGTGAGGCAAAACCCTCAAGCTTTGGAAATGATTTTTTTTAAATTTCAATGTTGAAAATTTATTAAAAAAAATTGCATGGGGTTTCTTTTTTGGGTGTTGTACTCTGGCAGAAACCTTTTTTGGTGCAAAATTTTGATTAAAAACCATTTTTTTTTTAGGTTTACAAAAATTTTTTTTGCTCCAGCTTAAAAAGAAATTACAGTTTCATGGGAGAAACTCGGGGCGTGTTAGTGTTGTTTTAAACATTTGGAATCATTTGCAAAAAAATTTGGTGAAATCATAACGGTATTTTTACAAAAAATGGATAATAATGTCAACATTTGGAAAATTTTTCATTTATGTGGGTTGCTATTTTTGGGTTTTGGGAAAGGGGGCCCTGCTATAATCTAAAGCAGGGGAAAAAGGGGGAGGGTTTCCCTTCTTGGGAAAACCCCTGTCCCAAAGGTTTTAAAGCCCATGCGAATTTTGCCTCATGATAAGTGGAGACCTCAATTTCAAAAAAACGGGATTTCAAAAAACCAAGGCATGAAAAAAATGCTTATTTTATCAGGTTCTTAACCTGGTGTGGAGCGATGAACATG
>JAMYXO010002066.1:0-25745 GCA_033310375.1 Conus canariensis
TGGCCGGCTGTCTGTTTCTGTCAGTCTGTCTGTCTGTCTGTCTGTCTGTCTGTCTGTCTCTTTCTCTCTTTCTCTCTCTCTCTCTCTCTCTGTATCTGCTGTCTGTCCGTCTGTCTGTCTGTCTGTCTGTCTGTCTCTGTCTTTGTCTGTCTCTGTCCGTCTGTCTGTCTGTTTCTCTCTGTGTATCTGCTGTCTGTCCGTTTGTCTGCTTGTCTGTGTTCATCTGTCCATCTGTCTCTGTCTCTCTTTGTCTGTCTGTGTCTCTGTGTCTGTATATCTGTATCTACCGTCTGTCTGACCGTCTATCTGTCAGTTCGTCTGTCTGTTGCCTGTCCTGTCTGTCTGTCTTCTTCTTTATCTCTCTCTTCTCTGTCTGTCTGTCTGTCTGTCTGTCTGTGCCTGTGTGTCTCTGTATCTGCTGCCTGTCCGTCTGTCTTTCTGTCTGTCTGTCTCTGTCTTTGTCTCTGTCTGTCTCTCTCTGTATCTGCTGTTTGTCCGTTTATCTGCTTGTCTGTCTATCCATCTGTCTCTGTCTCTGTCTCTCTCTGTGTCTCTGTCTCTCTCTGTGTCTCTGTCTCTCTCTCTTTTTCTTTGTCTCTGTGTCTGTGTGTCTACTGTCTGTCTGACCGTCTGTCTGTGGATGTCTCTCTCTCTTTCTCTCTCTTCTCTCTCTCTCTCTTTCTCTCTCTCTCTCTCTCTCTCTCTCTCTCTCTCTCTCTGTCTGTATCTGCTGTCTGTCCGTCTGTCTGTCTTTGTCTATGTCTATGTCTGTCTGTCTGTCTCTCTGTATCTGCTGTCTGTCCGTGTGTTTGCGTGTCTGTCTGTCCATCTGTCCATCTGTCTCTGTCTCTCTTCATCTGTCTGTCTGTGTCTGTGTCTCTGTGTATCTGCTGTCTGTCCGTCTGAATATTCATCCGTCTGTCTGTCTGCCTCTGTCTGTCTGTCTGTGTCTGTGTATCTGCTGTTTGTCTGTCTGTCTGTCTGTCTGTCTGTCTGTCTCTCTCTCTCTCTCTGTCTCTCAGTCTATATTTCTCTGTCTCTCTGTGTATCCAAACAAAACCAAACACACATTGGAATAATTTCAAGGCCAACAATGCGAAGACTCCTAGAAATTGGGGCAAACTCATACTGGGACTTTCCAGTAACAGACACAAAAGATGAAGCACATGTCAACTGAGATAAGACTTTGAATCTCTCAGGGTCCCCAGCGTATACTGTAGACGTGGGTGCGCTTGTGTGTTTTCATCAGTGTGGTGATGTCAGCATGTTAATTAGAGTGTCCATGGACATCATGAGTGTGCAAGCATTGGTGTGTGCATGTACGTTCGCTCGCTCCTACCCACACATATACACATGTGTGCATGTGCACGTCCACACCGACACACGCGCGCACACACACACACGCATACACATAAGCGCACAAATGCACACACACGCGCACATGCGCACACACCCACATACAAAGACACACATACACACAGATATGTACACATATAGCCTATATGCAGATACGTGTGCTCACACAAACCCACAAATTACACACACACACACACACACACACACACACACACACACACACACACACACACACACACACAACAAAAAAAAATGGTAGGTAGGCACTCAAGGTCTGACCAGCGAGTTGGGCTAATGCGTAGGTCAGACATCCGCTGAGTCGTAGCCACGAGACCTTCTTCAATTGTCTCTTCTTTTTTGTTGATTCATTTATCCATGCGTAGTATGGTCTCAAAACTTAGCGGATGTGGTGTAGCGTATATGGACTAGTCTGCACGCAGTGACGCCTCCTTGATGAAACTGAAACTAAAACTGAATCTGTGTATCTATTGTCAGTCCGTCTGTCTGTCTATCTGTCTCTGTCTTTCTCTCTGTCTCTCTGTGCTTGTGTCTGTCTGTGTATATGTTGTCAGTCCGTCTGTCTGTCTGTCTCTGTTTCTCGGTCTGTATGTCTGTGTGTCTGTCTCTGTCTGTCTGCCTGTCTGTATATCTGCTGTCCGTCCGTCTGTCTGTTTGTCGATCTGTCTTTGTCTCGTTCTCTCTCTGTCTATCTGTCTGTAACCGTGTCTGTGCATCTGCTGTCTGTCCGTCTGTATGTCTGTCTCTCTGTCTCTGTCTGTCCATCTGTATGTCTGTCTGTCTCTGTCTGTCTGTCTGTCTGTCTGTCTGTCTGTCTGTATGTCTGTCTGTCTCTGTCTCTGTCTCTCTCTTCTCTCTCTCTCTCTCCTCTCTCTCTCTCTCTCTCTCCCTCCCTATCTCTCTCTCTGTCTCCTCTCGATGTAATGGTCATGAAAAGATAGAGAGAAAAGACAGTTTATGTGTACAAAAACTTGTTTGGAATCCTGACTACTATGATATGTTTAAAAACGGTCTAATTAGACCCAATTCCATAACTGCTTTGGAGGAAGCCAAACAAATGATAAGTGTAGAGTGTAGATGTTATTGTGTCCAATGCTGTGTTCAATGATACTTTGACAGTGGCTTCAGAATGTATGTTAAAACAACTGAAATTTGGTAGCTTCCCGAAACAGCATGTATGGTTTGACAAAGAGTGCACGACAACAAAAGCGTCCGTAAAAGTTCCCTAAGAATCTTCAGAAATGAGCGATCCAAAGCAAATTTAACTGAGCACTTGGAACAGAAGAAATTCTACGAAGATTTACTGAAAGCTAAGTCCGATATGCATAAAACTGGTCTTAGAGACAAATTATTGAATGCTACCAACGACTCTAAATTGTTTTGGGCTACTCTGAAAAATGTCAGACATAAGCAAAAGAATTCATTGGGAGACATTTCGAAGGAAGACTGGCGAAATCATTTTGCGAATGTTTTTGAAGCAACATTACAGTCACAACCATCGATTGTTTGTGAGGAGAATAATAATGTTGAACATCAAGAAATAAATAGCTTAAACTCGGTTATTACCGGCGAAGAAATCATCGATTTAATTAAACATTTAAAATGCAATAAGGCAGGTGGTCCAGATGGACTAATTCTTGAGGTATTCATTTATTCGTATACATGGATACTGCCTTATTTAGAAGTATTCTTTAACTTTATTTTTACTTCAGCAACCGTATGAACGTGAAATCCTCATGATCCCAACAATTACAGAGGGGTCTCTCTTTTGAATGTATGTAGTAAATTATACAGCTATATTGTAAATAAACGCCTGGCAGATTGGATTGAAGATAAAGGAATCATTGGCGAGGAACAAGCCGGATTTTGAAAAGACCATTGCACTATTGATCATGTCTTTACACTTTTTGCTGCTATTCAAAAACATCTAGCATGAAACAAAAAACTTTACGTCACTTTCATTGATTTTAGGAAGGCGTTCGATCTCATTTTCCATGCTAAGTTATGGCCTATCATGTTGAAGAACAGAATATCGGGTAAAATGTTAAGTGCTATTCAAAGCATGTACAAGGTGGTAAAAGCGTGCGTTAGATGCGATAGTGGTGCAGGTCTGACTGATTTCTTTTTCTGCCAGAAAGGCTTCAAACAAGGTGAAATTACATGTCCTCTGTTATTCTCAATCATGATAAATGAACTATCACTTGACATAATCCACAACGGTAAACACGGTGTTCAGCTACACCCTGACGTCGTTGAACTATTGATTATTCTTTTTGCAGACGATGTTGCTTTGCTTTCATACACAGTAAAAGGCCTACAACTCCAATCAGATTTACTGAGAAAAAATGCAGACTCGCTTGGCCTTTCGGTTAAACCTGGAGAAATCCAATATTGTAGTGTTTAGAAGTGGGGGCTATGTATCTCGCCATGAAAAATGGTTTTACGGTAAATCTGAAATGGAAGTGGGAAACTCGTACAAATATTTAGTCGTATGGCTGACTACACGTTTAAGATCCTCACTCGCCATGCAAAAACAGACAGCAAAGGCAAAACTAGGTATTGTGGAAATATTTAAAACGTTATGGAAGTTAGGAGATGTTTCCCCCTACATTTTCTTTAAATTGTTTGATGCCCAGATAAAACCTATCTAACTCTACGGATCTGAAATCTGGGGAATGTTAGAGCAAATGTATATCGAAAAGGCTCATACATTTGCGTTGAAAAAGTTATTAAAAGTGGCGCCCAGAACACCAAATGACACAGTGTATGGGGAAACAGGTAGAGTACAAATAAGTATAGACGCAAAAACAAACGCTGTCCGATTTTGGATCCGCCTCACAAGAATGAACAATGAAAGACTGCACAAGAAAGCTTACAATATGCTTGTAAATCTAGACAGGAATAAAAAAAAAAAAAAAAAAAACGTGCTGGGTATCAGATATCTGCAAGCTGCTTACGATGTACGGTTTTGGTTATGTGTGGCTTAATGGAGATGTGGAAAATGTGCATTGGTTCCTACGACTTTTCAAGGAAAGTTTAACTGATTGTTGGAAACAAGGATGGTGCAGTAGGCTCCAGGAACATGACAGATATTCTATATACAAAACTTTCAAAATGGAGTGACTGACGGCGGAGAACGAAGCAAATTTAGAAAGAGAGGGTGTTAGTTACCGCCAATGACATTGACAAACAAAGCACATGACAAGACACGATGCATTTCAACCACTTGGGTCTTCTTCAGGCGAAAAAATAATCACATTTAACATTTAAGACAGTACAAACAAAGAACGAAAATGACTCATCTGTTGTTAGTCCATGTGGTGGGGAGAATAGCCGCTAGGCGGAAATGACAAGGGGGATTATGGGAGAGGAAAAGGAGGGGGGGGGGGGGGTTGTGTGATACGATAGGGTTGTGTGTCTAGTTTAGTGGGGTGGTGTGATATCTTTGTGACGGTTGTGATAATGGTGGATTGATAATAATGGTAAGGGGGGGGGGGGGGGGGGCAAACTGGGAAAAAAAAATTAAATTATATATAGAAGGGGTAAATAAGTACATGAACAGAAGAAACTTAAAAAAAAAAATTTAAAAAAAAAAATTAAAAAAAAAAAAAAATAAATAAATAAATAAAAAAGTTTAGGTGAATAAAATAAATGATTTCGCTGGGTGATGAAAGAGGTGGTGGTAGTTATGTGTGGGTAGTTGTGAAAGGTGTGTGGGTAATGTTAATGAGGGAGGGAAGGGGATGGAAGATAAATGGGTGATAAGGTATGATTGGGAGGGGGGGGGGGGTGAGAGAGAGAGAGAAAAAAAAAAAAAGGGGAGGAGGGTAATGTGTGTGTGTGTGGGGGGGGGGAGGAAGGGGGGCAAGAGAAGGAGAGCTCATATCTCTTCATCCACTATGGGGTGGGGGGTGGGGGTGGGGGTGGGAGGTTGGGAGGTTCATATTAATTGTGTTGTTTAAAAAAGTAAACAATGCTGTGGGATGATGTTCACTGTAACAGGTGAAATAATGTGTTGGCATCAATATGCTGCTGTTTGTTGAGAGAAGATAGCAGTGATCAATGAAAAACAGGGTATCATGTGTTGCACACACACACACACACACACACACACACACACACACACACACACCACACACACACACACACACACACACACACACAAAGGGGGCGGGGGGGGGGAACACATGTAAACAATGTTCTAGGTGAGTTAAGATCGTGTGATCATAGTGAGACTAACTGTGGAAAATTTTTTACACACACACACACACACACACACACACACACACACACACACACACACACACACACACACACACACACAAAGAGGGGTAAAAATTATTATCATTAATCAGTCACTGATGGGTGATGATCATATGAGATCAACGGTAGTGTAGGAAGAGATTCTTCTCCGTTCCCTTAGGCAGGAATGGTGGAGGTACTGGCAAGGGCTTCTGTATGGTGAAGGCCCTCCAGTGGTCAATAAGGTTTTGCATTCATCAGTGTGTTGGCAGGCCAGGATTCTTCTTTTGGTGTTGTTGGGACTGTTCCACCGTCATTGGGGCTGCATGGATTAATTGCAGACCCGCCAGGGTGGAGTATTGCAGAGATGTTATGTCATAGTCTGGAGTGCCCGGTTCTCAGTATCACAATGATGGTCTTCTTCGTTTACTTAGGTCGGAATCCTGGAGGTAGTGACGGAGGCTGCTGTATGGTGAAGACCCTCCAGTGGTCAGTATGGTTTTGCACTCATTGGTGAGTTGGCAGGCCAGGTTTCCACTTTGGGCCAAGCTGGGAATGCTCCGCTGTCTCTGGGGCTGCACTGCATTGATGGTTTGAAAGACTCACAGGTGTGGAGTATAGTGGACCTGTCATGTTGAGGTCTGATTTGGGCGTCCGGTAGTATGCATCCCTCTTGTTGAAGTCTGGGTGCTGCTCAAGTCATCTTCCTATTTGTCTCCTTGGAAATATTTTAGATTTATTCCAAGGAGACTACCTTTTACAGTTGGGGCTGCTGTCCTTCCTTTGTCAGTTGGTCAGCTTCTTCATTTCCATATAGTGCAGTGTGAAGGTATTCACTGGATGGGAGTATTGTCAGTGACTGATAATGGTAATAATTTTAAATCAGTAGTACCAAGGTGGTGACCATTGTTATACAAGTGGAAAAATGCAGTGGTGATGGTGCAATGGTGCAAGGTGGGGGGGCATAGGAAAATACCAAGGACCTGTGGGTGATGCTCACTGGCATGGGTGAGATCAATGGTACTGTAGGATGATAGTCACTGAGGTAAGTGGAATAATAAGGTGGCATTGGTATAATATTGCAGGTTGAGAAAGTGGGTGGAGGGGGGTTGGGGTAGATGACTGGTGGGTGATGGTCATGTTTCATTGGAGATACTGTAGGATGATGATAATTGTTGGTATAAGTGGGATGATGTTGTGGCATGGTGTAAAGTGTCGGTGGGGGAATGGGGCAGGTGTTTAAAGATGGGTGGATGATGATGATGGTAAAGGTGTAGGTATGGTCATAGTGGTGTAGGATGATGGTCATTTTTGTAAAAGGAGTAGGAGAGTGCATTAGTAAGTGTGATAATGCCAGTGGTGGAGTAAAGGAAATGATTATAAAGACTGATGGATGTTGATAGCTGTGATGAGATCTACAGTACTGTAGGGGGGTGGCAGTTGTTATAAGTGAAATAATGTCATGGCATTGATGTAGTAATGCCAGTTGGAAAAAAAAAAAAAAAAAGGGATGAGGAATAATGGATAATTGGTCATTGTCTTGAGTGGGGTAAACAGTGCTATAGGATGTTGTTCATTGCCATAAGTGAAATAGCATGATGGCATTGGCATGATAATGCCAGTTGAGTTTAAAAAAAAAAAAAAAAAAAAAAAAAAAAAAAAACCAGAACACCACCACCACCACCACCACCACCACAACAACAGCAACTTTGGGGGGGGGGGGGGGGGGGGGGGCAATGATAAATGACTCGGTTGGTGGTAAAGGTTGTATCTATAGATGAAATTATATCTTATGAGTGGTGGTAATAATGTATATACAAAACGTTTAAATCCGAGTGTTCATTAGAAGCGTATTTTGAGTGCATCAGAAATAAGGCATTAAGGGATATCTTCATGCGATTCAGACTTGGTATCACAGATATAACAACTCATAAATTCTGCTGTTACCCAGATCTTTCCATGGACTTACGTTGCCCGTTATGCAACGTTCAGCTGGATGATGAATTTCATTTTCTGTTCTACTGTCAGCGTACTGTACAATTGAGAACAAAATATATCCCACGTCACCTGACTCAAAATTCGTCAAAGGAATTATCAATTCTGAATAGCAGGAACTTTATGAATGATATTGCTCGTTTTATTTATCATAGTATGAAATTAAGATTAGCTTGTCAAATTTCGTAAGTTGAATTGATTTTTTTCTTTTTATTCTACCTGGGCTGGTGGCCACGTGTTCAATATCTTTACTGTGTGCGTACATGCCTTTCTCTCGGTTGGTTAGCATGTGTGTGTGTGTGTGTGTGTGTGTGTGTGTGTGTGTGTGTGTGTGTGTGTGTGTGTGTGTGTGAGAGAGAGAGAGAGAGAGAGAGAGAGAGAGAGAGAGAGAGAGAGAGAGAGAGAGAGAGAGAATCATTGTGCAAGAGGAAATGTTTCTACTAAAAAACGCAAGATCATAAATCTTAACTCCTCCGCTTACACTAAGAAAGAGGACATAATTTCACACAGGGATCATTTCACTAGATAGTCGCAACGCGAAGCTACTAACATCTGAATCGTTACTAGTACTACTATCTTCTGTAAGCACTACTATCATTTTCATAAGTTAGTAGTATTACTACTATCTTATGAAAATTATAGTAGTGTTTTCAGAAGATAGTAGTACTGGTAACGTTTCAGAAGATAGTCGCTTCACACACGTGCGCCACGCGCTCTCCTCCGGCGGCACGCGATCCTACTTCAATGCTTGTTGTAAGGCAAACTGATCGTAGGTGGTTGTTGTATTTGATTGTTTCCGATTTGTTACATGTTACTTGTATCAGTAATATACAAATGTAATTGATAATGAACAAGAAAGGGTATGTTTGGTCACATTTATTGAACAGTACTTTCTACTGCTTCTATTACGCACTGCAAGTCTACAAAACTACTGTTATCATGACATAGAAGTTGATTGATGATTAAAACAAGAAATAAAACCAAAACAAAAAACAAAAAACAAAAAAAAAACCGGGAAAATGTTTAGTCTTCATTACAGCTGTTAACATCATCAATAATTTTCAGTAGTAGACTACTACTACTAACATTACAACTGCAACATATTTTTTCCTGCTTTTGGTTGTTTCTGATTGTTACATGCTGCTCTACCATTCATGTACAAAAGAAAGGGATAATGAATTGAAAAGGGTATGTTTGGTGACATTTATTTATGTACTTATGTGTATGAAACCACTTTTACCGCCACAAAGAAACCAACGTACAATCAAAACAATACATGAAATGAACACACACACACACACACACACACACACACACACACACACACACACACACACACACCACACACACACACACACACACACACCACACACACACACACACACACACACACACACACACATTTACTAAGTATTAGAACTGTTTGAAACAACAGCAATAATTTCTCTTTTAATATTATTTGTAAAACAACTACAAGTGCTGCTATTACATTTTCCTTCAACTTGGTCTTCTTCTGCTACTACTACTTCTACTACTTCGTTCTCAGCTTTCAGACCATTCCGTCGTTTTGACCTTCACTGTTTATCAGTCGATGATGAACCCAAGATGTACCCGTGGGAACACCGCAAAGTGTACGACCATCTGGCCGAAATGCTGGAACTTAGCCAGTGTGTGGGTGTGACATATTATGTCCCTAGCACAATAAGGGGCTTTCCCGGCACAAACTGTCGCACATCTTCTCAGCACAAAGTGTCGCACTTTTGCACGAAGATGTCGCATACGACACTTTGTGCAGTTGCGACACTTTGTGCCGCAACAGACATATCCTCGATTTGACAACAGGTTGCCTCCAAAACCGATTGTGTCAGAAAAAAGTAAATGAGCGCCAGCAGATCGATTTGATCGATAAGAGGAACGATCAGGTCCACTTCTAGAAAAATCGTTCAGATACATTCTATCAATAATCGACACATTATTATGGTTTAAATGCGCATGCGGGTTTTGACAGTTACTTAATGTGTTGTGTAGGAAGAGCACTTGATCGGTCTCAACTTTGTCCAAACCGCTTGCAATTCTGTTCAGTAGTTTCCGAGATACACCATATGAAAATTGCTGAAAAATGCGCATGCGCGTTTTGACGATTATTTAATCTAGCGTATCCACTGCAACCAATTAAGTGGATAGAGCACTTCATTTGTCACATTTTCGTTGAGTAGTTTCTGAGATATTCAACGAAGAAGAAAAACTGTTTTGGGGCTTAAAAGGGTTAATGCTCGCTAAAAGGGTTAACTGAAATATTGTGCATTATCTTCGGGTACAAAGAATATGTGTACCAATTTTTAGAGCGATTGGTTCAGCAGTTTTGGCTGTAGCAGTTTCCACGCATTTTGGTTGTTTACACACACACACACACACCACACACACACACACACACACACACACACACACACACACACACACACAGAGAAACTTTTTCACCGTACCGATTGTCTAAGTACTCCCGTTGGGTGTACAAAAAGAGCTCATCAGTTAAAAGAGCTCATCAGTTTCACATCAAACATGACAGAATAAAATTAGTTACACAGGCAAAGCATCATTGATCATCCGCGTGCATTTAGGCCTACTACAATTGGTGTTGATGTTTGTTGATATATGATTTTGTGGGGGTATAAATATAGGCTACACATCATTTCTTGCACTAATAAGTCATGACAAATCATTACAATCTTGTTATTGGCGACTTTACGGGCAGGGGACGACTTTACGGGCGTCAAAGTCCTTCCCGTGCGGTCGTCGGCGACTTTATGGGCCGGCGACCTTACGGGCACCGAAGTCCCTGCCCATATGGTCGCCGGCGACTTTATGGGCCGGCGACCATATGGGCACCAACAAGGTCCATGCTTTTGCTATTAATGCTTCTGTCTGTGTGAGGGTTTTCATGTTGTTTTTTCTTCTTTATGATTGTGGTCATATTACAGCTCCATGTTACAGCTCTCACCCTTTCTCTGTCTCAGTCTGTCTGTCTGTCTCTTTCTCTCCCTCCCCCCCCCCTCTCTCTCTCTCTGTGTCTCTCTCCTCCCTCTTTATGTCTTTGCCTCTGTCTGTCTGTCTGTCTGTCTGTCTGTCTGTCTGTCTCTCTCTCTCTTCTCTCTCTCTCTTCACTCTCTCTCTTTGCGTGCACTGTGTGTGTGTGTGTGTGTGTGTGTGTGTGTGTGGTGTGTGTGTGTGTGTGTGTGTGTGTGTGTGTGTGTTGTGTATTGTACGTCTCTGTCACCTCAAGTGACTAGACTAAATATAATAATGGAGTCTTTAGTGTGTAGTGGTTTTGAGTAATGTAAATCATGCATACTTGTTTTGATCTACACACAAAGATCTACTTCCAGCAACTATCATAAGAAAAATACCAACAGAATAGTAATGCAAAGTTTTGAAAACAACTAAGAGATAGGCATTAACTTTTTCTGTAATGTTATCCGATTTCGATGGTTGAGCCCAGTGCCTCCATTTTGGCATTTGAGCTTGATGGCAGGACAGTGCAGAGTAGTGATCGTAGAATGTGACTCCCCAACACAATAATTCTTCTCACAATTTTGTTTGAGAGCAAGACGAGATCTTACATCAAAGAGTAATTGACTCTGGGATGATTGACTTAACCTCTTAATGTACAATCCTGAATGCAGGTGTCACACGCTTTTTCCAATTATGTGAATATTGTATACTAAGGTTTAACTTGTCAACAAAATATCCTCTAACGTCAAAGTATTTATATATTCATGTAGATCTAGTTACTAAGTTAATTGTCCTGCAGCATGCGTGCGCACCTTGCTGCTTGACACTGTCATAGGAGATTCCACAGTGAGATGGATCCATAAAAGAACACTGATATCTTTCTTGCTAAGTGAGATTAATGCTTGCTTTCCGTTCATTTCAAACTGCTGTATTTTGACCTTTGATGGCATATAATATGAGTTTTGAATCCACACAATAATATTGCATGCATTTAAAGGTAACTCTTAATGTGATGTAGCCTTAAAGCTATTATCACAGTGAAAATGGAATAATGTCTGCCAATATTATAACGTTTTAATGTTTCAAGAAAGGAATAAAAAATGCTGATCCTGCACTGTCATTTTCTATTACAGAGCGTCTGTGTAAATCTTGATATAATCAGTATACTTGTTTTCAATGCTTATGTTTACTAAATTTTTTAAGATATTTGGAGATTGATTTTTGTTTAAATTTGTATCATCATATCAAAGCAGGTTTAATATGCTCCAGGGTGCTACTGGTGAAACAGGTGGCTTAGTGGCTATTTCTTTGTGTTTTAATTCTTCAGAATTGATTATATCGGTGGCATAAGTATTGATTGATTGTAAAGAGTGTATAGTTTTAGCTCTTTTAGCGAAATCTTTCGCGGAGTCTAATCAATTTCTTCTTACAAAATGTATCAAAGCAAAAGACTTTACTATAAATTTAGCGCAAGAATTTTTCCTGTTGTCATCTGGAGGAAGAACACCGCTTCGTTATAGGATCCTAGATTGGAAGCATGTATTGGTACCCCAATTGCCAGTTTAACAGCTTTGCAGTCTATGCTTTGAAGTTGGATAACAGGTGCTTGGGGGCATTAAAGAAAACTTCTTGGGCATATATTAAACGAGATGTGGTGTGTGTGTGTGTGTGTGCGCGCGCGTGCGCGCGCGCGTGCGTGTGTATGTTAGTGTGTGTGTGTGTGTGTGTGTGTGTGTGTGTGTGTGTGTGTTGTGTGTGTGTTTGTGTGTGTGTGTGTGTGTGTGGTCTTCAAAAGGTCTTCAAAATAGTCCCACTGATAGTACCAGTACTTTGACTACTGGGACTTATACCTACTCCAGTGCTGTAGCCGATAATCCTGCGAGTACTTTAGCTACTTCTTCGCTAGGGGATCTCTCTGCTGAGACCCCACCTGACACGTCCACTCGGATCCGTCAGAGTATGGTTAGGCAACTGTGGGCTTCTGCTGGGTCGTGGATGCCGGAACCCTCTCCTCTCCATGCTTCCCCTCGCAAGGAGTATGCCCCGGGGGACTTTCCTCATGGGAAGGTCGAGACCCAAGGGATGGGGCAAACGGGTCCTCCTCCCGTGTCGAGAGTGGTGACTCCTGCTCAGGATTTCGCCTCCGTCCTGATGTTTCTGGAGCGACAGCGACGAGAGGATACTACCCTCCATCGGGAAGAGTTAGATAGGATGGAAGCTCTGTGGAGAGAGGAGACTGCCAGACAGGAAGCTCTGTGGAGAGAGGAGACTGCCAGACAGGAAGATCTGCGCAGAGAGGAGACTGCCAGACAGGAAGATCTGCGCAGAGAGGAGACTGCCAGACAGGAAGATCTGCGCAGAGAGGAGACTGCCAGACAGGAAGATCTGCGAAGGGAAGAGGCTGCCAGACAGGAAACCCTTCGTAAGGAAGAGCTGATCAAGACTGAAGAGCGTTGTCAGCAGGAGTTAGCCCTCTGTCGTGAGGAAGCAGCACAACGTAGGGAAGAGATGGAACAATTTCTTTCGCGGACTCCCGCATCTGTAAATCAGAGGGTTAATCAACAGGCAAATGATGGAGTTAGAGGCCCAAAATTAAAGCTTCCAGAGTTCAAACCCAGTGAGGACATTATGTTCTTGGAGCACTTTGACAAGGTAGCTAGTTCGTAGCAATTGTCCGAGGAACATAAGGCCATGGACCTTTTTTCTGGACTATCAGGTGCTGCCAGGGAGTGTGTGCTTACTCTGAATGAAGGCGCGTCTTATGCAGACATGCAGTTGGCTCTGCGTAAACGTTTCCATCTTACCCCAGAAACGTACAGGAGGAAGTTCA
The DNA here is from genome assembly GCA_033310375.1 of Conus canariensis. Lineage (NCBI taxonomy): Eukaryota > Metazoa > Mollusca > Gastropoda > Neogastropoda > Conidae > Conus > Conus canariensis. The sequence goes on from JAMYXO010002066.1 coordinate 13,451, forward strand.
GATCCATGAGAAAGAACGACGAGACCTTCGTGCAGTTTGGAGATAGGCTGCGCAAAACGCTAGGCTATTGGCGTCAGTTGGCCAAGCTGGAGCTTGAGGATCTGATCCTCAATGAACAGCTTACCAACACTGTGTCCCCAGAGTTGAGGATCCGTATAGGCGAGACAGCACCAAAGGATTTCGCGGCTGCGATTCGTACTGCTGGGGTGTTTGCTGAAGCCCGTAGAGCTTATGGGCATCGCCCAGATACGGACAGGAAGACCCTCAAAGGAATTGGTGGCAGTAAGGCTCCGATGACTGCTAGCGGGTCGAACAAGGCAGGCAGTTCATCGGGGACCTCAGCACCCCGACTGTGTTTTCTTTGTGGTCGTCTCGGCCACATAAGGAAGGATTGCCCTAAAGCTGCGGTAGTCATGGGACTAATTGGCTTCTGGTGGTACGGAGTGTCCAGTGTTTCTTTCTGTTGTTGAATTTAGAAATGAGAGGGTGTTAGTTACCGCCAATGACATTGACAAACAAAGCACATGACAAGACACGATGCATTTCAACCACTTGGGTCTTCTTCAGGCGAAAAAATAAATCACATTTAACATTTAAGACAGTACAAACAAAGAACGAAAATGACTCATCTGTTGTTAGTCCATGTGGTGGGGAGAATAGCCGCTAGGCGGAAATGACAAGGGGGATTATGGGAGAGGAAAAGGAGGGGGGGGGGTTCGTGGGGGGAGGGGGGGGGTTGTGTGATACGATAGGGTTGTGTGTCTAGTTTAGTGGGGTGGTGTGATGTCTTTGTGACGGTTGTGATAATGGTGGATTGATAATAATGGTAAGGGGGGGGGGGGGGGGGGGGGCAAACTGGGAAAAAAAAAAATTATATATAGAAGGGGTAAATAAGTACATGAACAGAAGAAACTTAAAAAAAAAAAATAAAAAAAATAATAATAATAAATAAATAAATTAATAAATAAATAAAAAGTTTAGGTGAATAAAATAAATGATTTCGCTGGGTGATGAAAGAGGTGGTGGTAGTTATGTGTGGGTAGTTGTGAAAGGTGTGTGGGTAATGTTAATGAGGGAGGGAAGGGGATGGAAGATAAATGGGTGATAAGGTATGATTGGGAGGGGGGGGGGGGAGAGAGAGAGAGAAAAAAAAAAAAAAAAAGGGAGGAGGGTAATGTGTGTGGGGTGGGGGGGGGGGGGAGGAAGGGGGGCAAGAGAAGGAGAGCTCATATCTCTTCATCCACTATGGGGTGGGGGGTGGGGGTGGGGGTGGGAGGTTGGGAGGTTCATATTAATTGTGTTGTTTAAAAAAGTAAACAATGCTGTGGGATGATGTTCACTGTAACAGGTGAAATAATGTGTTGGCATCAATATGCTGCTGTTTGTTGAGAGAAGATAGCAGTGATCAATGAAAAACAGGGTATCATGTGTTGCACACACACACACACACACACACACACACACACACACACACACACACACACACACACACACACACACAACAAGGGGGGGGGGGGGGGAACACATGTAAACAATGTTCTAGGTGAGTTAAGATCGTGTGATCATAGTGAGACTAACTGTGGAAAATTTTTTACACACACACACACACACACCACACACACACACACACACACACACACACACACACACACACACACAAAGAGGGGTAAAAATTATTATCATTAATCAGTCACTGATGGGTGATGATCATATGAGATCAACGGTAGTGTAGGAAGAGATTCTTCTCCGTTCCCTTAGGCAGGAATGGTGGAGGTACTGGCAAGGGCTTCTGTATGGTGAAGGCCCTCCAGTGGTCAATAAGGTTTTGCATTCATCAGTGTGTTGGCAGGCCAGGATTCTTCTTTTGGTGTTGTTGGGACTGTTCCACCGTCATTGGGGCTGCATGGATTAATTGCAGACCCGCCAGGGTGGAGTATTGCAGAGATGTTATGTCATAGTCTGGAGTGCCCGGTTCTCAGTATCACAATGATGGTCTTCTTCGTTTACTTAGGTCGGAATCCTGGAGGTAGTGACGGAGGCTGCTGTATGGTGAAGACCCTCCAGTGGTCAGTATGGTTTTGCACTCATTGGTGAGTTGGCAGGCCAGGTTTCCACTTTGGGCCAAGCTGGGAATGCTCCGCTGTCTCTGGGGCTGCACTGCATTGATGGTTTGAAAGACTCACAGGTGTGGAGTATAGTGGACCTGTCATGTTGAGGTCAGGGGAGCCTTATCCTCAGTCCAACAATGTTCACTTGGTCTGATTTGGGCGTCCGGTAGTATGCATCCCTCTTGTTGAAGTCTGGGTGCTGCTCAAGTCATCTTCCTATTTGTCTCCTTGGAAATATTTTAGATTTATTCCAAGGAGACTACCTTTTACAGTTGGGGCTGCTGTCCTTCCTTTGTCAGTTGGTCAGCTTCTTCATTTACATATAGTGCAGTGTGAAGGTATTCACTGGATGGGAGTATTGTCAGTGACTGATAATGGTAATAATTTTAAATCAGTAGTACCAAGGTGGTGACCATTGTTATACAACTTTCTGTTGTTGGTTCTTTCTTGGTCGACTCCATCAGGGATTCGGGAGCATCAACGCTCTTTGTGGACCAGGATTTGGTTCCCCCTGAGGCTCAGCAGGGCGCCAGTCAGTGGGTTGGAGGCTGTTTTTACCTCCACCCGTCCTTCTGTACTTATTCCCATCTCCACCCCCTACTTCCGTGGAGAAGTATGGGCCATCGCGGTGGAGCGACCTCTATATTCCCTTCTCATAGGGAATACCATCACATTTGCAGACAGACGCAGTCAATCTGTGTCTACGGATCTGCCCATACAGGCGTGTTTGGGAGTTACACGCGCGCCAAAGCAAAGAAGCAGGAACAGGAATTGCGTCCTGTTCTACAACCAATCTCTGACGAAGTTCTTGCAAGGGCCGATCCTGCTACCTTGGTTCATCTTCAGGCCAGGGACTTGGATGTCCAACGCTTACAACTGGTGGATCGTCCTGCTCAGTCTGCCCGACATGCCAAGGTGAGCTTTAAGCTCCACAAGGGGATCCTGTTTAGGGTCTTCACTCAGGCAGATTGGGTGGTTAAGCAGTTAGTCGTCCCCCAAGGCTTGAGAGAATCCATTCTCCGGCAGGCCCATGATTCACCCATGGCAGGCCATATGGGCTCAAAGCGGACTCTCGAGCGAGTAAGACAGGACTTTTTCTGGCCGGGAATGAACTTTCAGGTTAGGCGGTACTGCCGCAGTTGTGATGTCTGCCAACGGACAACGCCCAAGGGTCGCTTGACACGTGTTCCCTAGGATCAGTGCCACTGGTTGGGGAGCCATTCAGCAAGGTTGGTGTTGACCTTGTGGGACCTATTAATCCACCATCCGATCGCGGTCACCGCTACATTTTGGTAGTAGTACACTATGCGACTCGATACCCAGAGGCTGTCCTACTTAGGACTATCGATGCCCCTACTGTTGCTGAAGCTCTCTGGCAGATTTGGACGCGCACTGGCGTGCCCAAGAAATCCTTTCTGACCAGGGAACTCAGTTTCTGTCTGAAACCATGCAGGAGGTAAACACTCTTCTCAATGTTCACAAGGAGACGACGTCACCCTATCATGCGCAGGCCAGTGGCCTTGTCGAGCGCTTTAATGGGACCTTGAAGCCGATGTTGCGTCGCCTGTGTGCAGAGCAACCTCGTGAGTGGGACCGTTTTATCCCTGCCGTGCTGTTCGCCTACAGGGAGGTTCCACAGGAAAGCATGCGCTTTTTCCCTTTCGAACTCCTGCATGGCAGAACAGTACGAGGACCCACCAACATCTTGAAGCAGATGTGGACCCACAACGATATGGAACCTGTCGTCAAGGAGGAGAGTCGATATGTGGTTGATCAGTGTAACCGCATCGCTGACACCTGCCAACTTGCTCAGCAGCATTTGCGGTCGGCAAAAGCCAAGTACGAGGCTTTGTATGACAAGCGCAGCGTTGAGCGTTGGTTCGAGCTGGGTGATGAAGTATTGCTTCTCCTTCCCCAAAAGAAGAACAAGCTACAGCTTGCTTGGCAGGGCCCTTTCGTGGTCTGCAGTCGCGTGGGTGATTGGGATTACCGTATTCAAGTGCGAGGGAAGGAACGTTTGTATCACGCTAACCTCCTGAAAGCATACGTGCGGCGAACTCGGTGCCAGACAGGATACACCCCTGTCGTCGCCGAGTGTGGCGATGAGGATACTGTTCCTCTCGTCGAGGAAGAGTCGTGGCAGGACGTTTGTTGTGGTTCCAACCTTTCCTCGGCTCAGACAGAACAATTGCATAGGTTATGTCAGGAATTCTAGGATGTACTCACAGATCGCCCCCTGCACAGCTGATGATGTGTGACAACGATGTGCATGATAGAACGACGCTCAAAACAAACAATCATAGAGTTCCAATGGGAAGAAGAAACTAGGAAAAAGTTCAGACTAGAGGGGTGAGGGGTGTAGATGCTTCACGAATGACGATGATGTAGACTTAGCTCTTGTTCTCTGCGTCGTTGTTGGCGTGGTCGTTGTAGATTACGGATTTGATGCCCAGCCCCCTCCTTCACGATTTGCAGGACGTGGTTGATGAGGTTACGTGATGATGATCGTGGGTTGATAGATGTTGAAGACAAAAAAAAAAAAAAAATAATAAAAAACCTGGAGGACAGACGGACAGTTTCTCAGAAATCTCTTCACGACTGTACGTCTGCTCTTGTTCTTCACACACCCCCATCCAACCCCTTACAATAGCACGCACTATCTTAGCTAGCTTCTGTACACACTCTTGAAGTCTCTTTGTTTAAATAGAATAGTATCAATGAAGAAAAAACTTATGAGGTTCGTTCTTTACTTGATAATTTACTACAATTAATCTTACTCCATTATTTTGTCAGAGAAGATCATCTCACTTTACCAACTTCTATTGCACAAATATGATTCATTGCAAGTTGGATAACCTGTGGAGGAAATAATCATTGATTAGAACATTTCACGACACAGATGGAAATGTGGGTGAACGAAGATGGTGATGACATATCGCGATGTCTGGGCAACGAGCATGCTCTGCCATCACGATCACGAAATGTCGCAAATAACTGATCGCGCATCCAACGGCTTGAATATGAAAAGCTTGTGCAAGTTGATGATAGTCATGTAGATTTACATTGCCAAGCAAATCGCATGAATAAAGAATAAGAATTATGCTGATTTAACGAACATCAGTTCCAAGTTACAAAAATGAATCTCTCAACACATTAACAATCTATAAATAAGTCTAGCCTACAAATCCAAACATCGCCTACCTCAGGCAATCTTCCCGAAATGGTTGTGGAATTCTGCTGATGCTGCCGCTCTGGCCCACACCAACCCAGCAATGGTACGTCCAGCCTCAGTCCCTTCTGTGGTGGATCGCACGAATGGCCCAGCTCCCCTTGGTCTGCGGCCGTCTCTTGCTCTTCGCCAGATTACTAAACCATTTCTCCACGGCTAGCGTGCTGTAGCCTTCTTCAGTTTCAGATCTTCCTCTAATCCGCTTCAAACGCTGGATCGTTGCAGAGTTTAATCTTCTTGCTGTCACCTTTCAATGCCTGCTGCCCGTTGTTCCCGATCTTGCCGAAGATCAGTGTTGCTCGGTGACATTGAATGTTTAGTTTAGTTGTCAACGACAAAGGCAGTTCATTGGTCAACGGTAACATGTGACTTTACTTGGAGATATTCGCCAATAAACCATGGATACAAGGGACATAACAACGAACGAAACTTACGTATTTGTTAAAGACGTCACAAAATATTTTTCGTTCTATTTATTCATGAGCTTGTTCCGTCACACACACACACACACACACACACACACACACACACACACACACACACACACACACACACACACACACGACCCCACGCACGCACACACACGCACAACTCACGCACCACACACACCACACACACACACACACACACACACACACACACACACACACACACACAGATGGTTGTAGAGGAGGATGGATGGAAGCACAGATGGTTGTAGAGGAAGATGGACTGGATCACTGACTGATAGAACAAGTTCAGGAAGGTGCTGTTGACCCTGAACTGTGGGAGCTTCCGCAGAAAGAAAAGACGCTGGTTGGCCTTCTTGCAGCACATGCGATGTTAGGGGTCCACTCCAACTGTCAATGACTGTGTCGAAGTACTTGTAGGTGCGCACAATGCGCACTTCCTCTTCCTTGATGACAATTGGTGCTGCTTGGGTTCCTGCAGAAGTCATGACCATCTCCTCTGTCTTGGTGACATTGAGCTGAAGGAATTTCCTGTCGCACCAGTCCACCAACTTGCTGACTGCCTCTCGGTACATGGTTTCATCAGAGTCGTGCATCAGCCCTGTAAGCGACGTGTCATATGCGAACTTGATCTGCAGATTGCATGCCTTCCTGGTGCGGCAGTCAGCTGTGTAGATGGTGAATAGGGCATGCGACAGAACACACCCCTGTGGGGCTCCTGCATTGGTCACCAGACATCCAGAGACAACCCGGCCAACTACGACTTGCTGTGGTCTGTCAGTCAGGAAGCTGAAGATCCATTTGATGATCTCTGGGTTAACAGCCATGGCCAGTAGTTTCCACGAGGAGAAGGGGCTGAATGGTGTTGGAGGCACTTGAAAATCCACAGACAGAACCCTGGCGAACGTCCCTAGCCTATCAGGTGCTGGTGGAGGTGGTGCAGCATTGTCAGGATGGCATCTTCTGTGCTCCTACCTCTGGTGTAGGCGAACTGCAGTGGATCTTGATGGTCTTCAGTCTCTCCCCTGAGATGCTTGAGGACAATTTCCTCAGTACATTTCATGGGACTGATGTTAGCGCCACTGGTCTGCAGTCGTTGAGCTGACTGAACACTTTCTTCTTTGGTACAGGAATGATTGTGGATGACCTCCATAATCGCGAAACATGGCCTTCCTGAAATGATCGCTGGAACAGCTCTTGAAGACATGGGCCAAGGAGTTGCTGCAGGTTTTCAGAGTCCAACTGCTGATGCTATCCGGACCAGGGCACTTATGACATTCAGCTTCCTGAACAGTCTGCGGACTTCCTCTCCACTGATGGTCACTGGGGATCCAGGGAGCTGGGCACCGTGTCCATGGCTCGCTGCTGCTCAATGCTGAAGTCCCGCTGGTCAAAACGTGTGTAGAACACATTCAGTACATTGGCCAATCTCCTCTCATCATCTGCTCTCAGTTCAGTTTCTTGGCCTGTACCCTGTTATGGCAGAGATGTTCTGCCAGCACTTCCTGGAGTCACCTTGCCGGAAGTTGTCCTCGAGTTTTGCGAGTACTTCTTCTCCTCCTGATCCTCTTGTCGATCTTCTTCTAGGTGAGCTGCATATTCCTGGTGTCCTTTTCTTTCAGAGCTGACTTTCTCTCTTTTAGCAGCTGTTTCAGGTCCTTGGTGATCCAGGGCTTGGAGTTGGGTACAGCTTGATCTCCATTGTCTGTAGTACCATGCCCACGCAAAAGTTGATGTAGCTGGAGATCACGTCAGTTGTCTTGTCTAGTGGGCTCTCATCGTCCAGAAACACTCCCCAGTCTGTTTATTCAAAACAGGCGTGTGTGTGTGTGTGTGTGTGTGTGTGTGTGTGTGTGTGTGTGTGTGTGTGTGTGTGTTGTGTGTGGTGTGTGTGTGTGTGTGTTGTGTGTGTGTGTTGTGTGTTGTGTGGTGTGTGTGCATACATGCATGCGTACGTAGCTGCGTATATTTGTGCCTGTCCGTACGTCGGAGCGTACCACTATAATTCTTTTGTAGTTATTTCCCTTTTTGTGGCCCAACTCATATCTGCAGGACTCTCATCCACAGTGTGATTTGAAGCTGCCCTGATGTTAAAACAGCAAAATAGCAACAACAACAAATTTAAGAAAAAGAAAAAACGGTACCGGCAAGAATCTATATTCTCTTCCCTTTAATTCAGTTGACGTGTAGAAACACTACTTTATACAGCAAAGGAATTTGAAGTTATAAATGAAAGAAAAAACAAATACTTCTCCTGTCTGAAAATGTTCAATATTCTTTTCGATAGAAAGTGTTTTCAGTTGTAATGAATTCGCTGAATGATCATGCATTCCCGTTAGATCAACTCCAAGCATTAGTGGCATTGTCGCTGGGCCACATATTTCACCCCTTTTACTACGTGTGGTTAAAATGAACTCTGTAGTGTTTGTGCAATCTTTGCTGACAGAGCGCGCATAAAAGGAAGAAAACAAAACTGACAGTGAGATGACTGCAGGCGGAAACTGACACAAACCTAACAGAGAAAGGACTGTTCTGTACGTTGGACAAGAAGAAAAAAGATAGGGGCAACAAAAGACAAAACAAAACACGACGCGTTTCGAGACTTCTTTGGCCTTCTTCTTCAGGCAAGATTAACCAACACTTGGACAATTCGAAACAAAGAACGAGCAATCAGTCACTTCTCTTCTTGTAACTACTGGGCGCAAAATGAATCCATTCCAGTCAGTTCACGCGTAGAAATATTAGTTTTGACAGCCAAGGGAAGGAATTAGATGATCTGCTTCCAAATAATTACTTCCCTTGTCTGAAAATGGTCAGCATTTGTTTGAATAGAAAAGTTTTCTTGTTGTCTTTTGTAGTGAATTCGCTGAATGGGAGTAAACGAATTCTACCAAAACATTAGTTTGTACTGCCAAGGGAATGAATTAGAAGTTCTGAATCGAAAGAGTTAAAATTTCCCATTTGTTGAATTTTGGTCTGTCTGCGATTGATATCTGAATCACACCACACACACACACACACACACACACACCACACACACACACACACACACACACACACACATGTTGCATGGCAACCTTTCAACTCAAAATGGACACGCTTAAACGCTGTCTGTTTCAGTCCCCAGGGTACACCATTGCAAAAAACGTAGAGTATGCTGGTGATTCAATGGAACTCCTGGGCCAAACAGATACGTTAGAATGAGTTTCAGACATCCAGAGACCAACCAGGTGTACCGTGCATAGACTGCGCTATGTACTAGTTCGGGGGCAGGGTGCATTCCACCCCCAGATGTGGATGCGTCCCACCTCTGCCCAAATAACATCTGATACTGCCAGACCACATCAGTTTGGAGCCCAGTACAATCAACTATCAGAGAAAATCCTGTGCAGCAGAGGGTCATTGCTCAGGTCACGGCCTGTACCCCCAATGCCTTCTCCACCTCCAGCTGTAAAGGGGATCAGGAGCCAGCACAGGCGTTGTGCTCACACTGACGTCACTACTGTCATACCATCATGCAGGGGCGGGGCAGGGAGGGAAGGAGTCGGGGGAGGGACTGCAGGCGGAAATAGAAACCTAGTTCCAAGAGAAATGACTACGCCGCCGGACAAACCAATGACAAGACAACACGACGCCTTTCCAGACCTCTTGTGTCTTGTTCCTCAGCAACATGAAACACCATTTGGGACCATTCAACACGAAGAACGAGCAATCACTCACTTTTTTCTCATCGTGATTGGACAAGAGTTACTCCATTTCTTCGTAGGCGTCGCGTTTTGTCATGTCATTTGTTTGTTTCGTTCGTTGGGCGGCATAGTCCTTTTATTGTTTTGAATTGTTTGGAAAGAAAAGGTTGAATCAATCCCACAAAGAGCGATTCCAATGAAGATATTCCTGATCAACCCCAACCGAATTACTGCCCTTTGCTTTCTTGTAGGAATTACTGCCCTTTTCTTCCTTTTCAAGGTTTCTGTAATTGTTTCTCTCAACATCGATTCACTCTGTGCGCACGAAAAGGACTACAAATGGAGTGAACATAAATCTGATTGTATTGATTTAGAGGGAATGAGTATGGGCATTAAATGTGAAGAGGGGAGCCGGGGAGGGTTGTCAAAAAGAGGAATGATTTAATTCCGTTGAAGCTGTATTTTGTTATGGTGGTGGCTGATGATGTCACTGTGGAGGTTGCTGTTGCTGTTGTTACGTGTCATTGTTCTGTGCATTCTTCACCACGCTGCTCATTGATGACGCTCTCCCATACACAAACCACACTTCATCCGGACACGGCCTTAGCCACAACCAGTCCCAGGGAGCAATGTGTTTCAGGGAGAACCAATATCAACAGGAACAACTGACAAATACATCAGCAAGTGAAGGTCTTCGTAGCCGGATGTTCAAATGGGCACCTCTCTCGTGGTGACCCAAGGCAAATGAAATGTTCTGTTCGGGAGTTACCTTCCCCTTACCTCCCCTGATTGATCAGTCTTGGATTAGCTCGTGTCAACTCTTTCAAATGGGAATGCCTCAGAACCTACATCATTATTATGTCTATGTCGCTGAAGTCACACAAATAAATGTATCTTATTCTTTACAACTGTGTTGGACCGAAAAGCCCATATTTTTAAAAACTAAACTGGTATTTTGCACGATCGATTTTGGCGCCTCTTTTTCTCCTTCGCCCGCCAGTTAACATGGTTTGTTCGGGAGTTACCTTCCGTCTGACCTCCTTTGATTGATGAATCTGGATTATTTCGTGTCGACTCTTTAACATGTCAGTGCCTCGGAACCTATATCATTATTATGTATACGTCGCTAAAGTCACAACAATGAATGTACTTTATACCTTGGACCAAAAAGCCCATATTTTCCCTAAACTGGTATCTTGCATAATCAATTTCGGCGCCATTTTTCATCTTTCGCCAACCAAACCTGGACTATTTCTTGATTTCCCAAAAGTTTGTGAGAAAAACTGTCGAATCAAAAACGTACGTTCCAAGTCAAGTCCGTAAGCTCTCATTTCGTGCATCGCATACCTACGATCTTTTCCGCACAAGTTTGCGACTCTACGACATGACTGACAATGCCGACCTGTCTGGAACAGTCGCCTTCTTCGTTCCACTTTGTGTCATTGTTGGAGTTGTGCGCTAATTGTCACTCTACGAAATTCAGACTTCCCGATCGACATGTTGTTGATGACTCCATGTCCATGATAAATACAACTGAAAATGTATAGACATTATTGGTCCGTTTCCACAGAGTATTTTTCCATCGAAAACCGTATCCAGAGCTCATGTCGACAGCCAGGCGAGGAGGAAAGCCAGCTGTGTTTGGTGCTCCTTTTCAAAGACCAAGTTCTCCGCTCAGATACAGTCTTGGAGAATCACATCTACAGGTGTGAACAGACTGAAACGCCTGCTGTTCAGTCATGACAAATAGAGTTCATGCTGTTTGGTGTTTCTCATCGCAATAGAGAAACATTGGACACAAACTCGTTCACTGCGGGTTCATTCTCCGATTTTAATCACCAACAATGTCTTACAGCGACAACGTTATCCAGTGTGACATGTTTCATATTATTCCTTGGGTTCTGAAGTTGTCATCCATAGTCTATGAATATGTTGGAATGCTTTGAACGGACGGCGAAGCAGAGAACACGGAAGCTACTACAGAAAGCACAAACTTGTGTCAGTTCCTGCTTCGCCAGGCCCGTTTGGTCTGCGGCACCGTGTTGCTGACACCCACACTCACACATATACACACACCTACAACTACAACACATTACACACACACACACACACACACACACACACACACACACACACACACACACACACACACACACACACACACACACTATTATTGTTATCTTGTCAGAAAGACGTCAAGAATAAGTTAAGATGACAATTAGGTCCCGTAATCACTGATTGAACATGACACATAAGACATCTTCAGCACTCTTTAATGGCATTTCACTAATTAAGAAGGGAATTGGTCAAAAGCAATATCCCAGACAACGTGACAAAAAAACACACACACACACACACACACACACACACACACACACACACACACACACACACACTAACACACACACACACACACACACACACACACACACACACACACACACACACACACACACACACACACACACACACACACCACACACACACACACACCACACACACACACACACACACACACACACAAAATGTAACACAGCATGAGACAGATCAAACAGACCGAGAGGAAATACGAGAGTCAGACAGACAGACAGACAGACAGACAGACAGACAGACAGACAGACACAAGAGACACAAGAGGCACAGCGACGAGTACAGACAAAAGAATGAGACAAACAGAGATAGACAGAAGAAAGCAGGGATGGGATTACGAAATGACAGCAACCAACAACAGCAACATGGACAAAAGACATCCAGCAAAAATAGGAAATAACTGACGAACGACTTTTTAAATAAAGAAATCAAGAGAGAAAGATACAAAGGAAA
>JAMYXO010002067.1:22500-25735 GCA_033310375.1 Conus canariensis
GACTTCAAGTCATGGCGAGTACCACCAGCCATTGAAGAAATGAAAACATTTGAAGAAAAAATGAGAAGAATGTTAGCCAACATAGATTTCAAAAAATCTAATAACAAATTTCAATCAGCGTTAGAAAAGGAAATTAAACAAATTCAAAATGACACCAAAATATTTGTGAAGGCGGATAAAACCAATAACTTTTACAAAATAGAACCTGAAGAGTACTCAAAACTCCTTGATAAAAATATCCAGAAAAATTACAGAAAGGCTGACAAGGCTACATATGATCACATCAGAAAGAAAGAAAAGGAACTTGTGCACCAAATGGACCTAAGTGACAGAGTAGAGACCACAGCAGCTAGAGAAGCCTTTATTACACTTAAAGACCACAAACCCAATTTCTTGAACAACCCAACATGTAGACTGATAAACCCTTCCAAATCTGAACTAGGGAAAATTAGTAAAAAAAATCTTAGAGAAAACCATAAAAAACATAAAAGAAAACACTGAACTCAATCTCTGGAAAAACACATATGAAGTAATACAATGGTTCAAAAACCTCAATAAACAAGAAAATACAGTTTTTATAACATTTGACATAGTAGATTTCTACCCATCTATAGATGAAAAGCTACTAACTAAAGCTATAAAATTTGCCAACAAGTACACAGAAATATCAGGGTCAGAAATGGAAATCATTTTCCACACAAAGAAAACTTTACTGCACAATAAAAATGAAACCTGGATTAAGAACACAAGCAGGAATTCAACTTTCGATGTCACAATGGGATCATACGATGGTGCCGAGACTTGCGAGCTTGTCGGACTATTCATGTTATCCAATATTCAAAAAAAACTTGGAAAACAAACTGGACTGTACAGGGATGACGGCCTTGCCGCTCTGAATGACAACCCTAGAAATATTGAAAATAAGAAAAAAGAATTGTGTAAAATTTTCCACAACCAAAACTTAAAAATCACAATAGAAGCAAACAAAAAGATAGTGAACTATTTAGACATAACGTTAGACCTCAACCAACACACATATAAACCATACAAGAAACCAAATGACACGCCTGTTTATGTAAACATCAAAAGCAATCACCCACCCTCCATACTGAAAACAATACCCAAAAGCATAAATAAAAGACTATCCAATTTGTCATGTAACGAAACAGTATTCAACAACGCTACAGCTGAATACCAAGAGGCGTTACATACAAGTGGCTACAATTACAAACTAAGATACGATCCAGACAATGATACAAAAAGATGCAGAAAGAACAGGAAAAGGAATATCATATGGTACAATCCCCCATATGATGCAAGAGTTAAAACAAATGTAGGGAAAGAATTCTTTAAAATCTTGACATCATCTTTCCCAAAAGACCATAAATTATTTAAGATATTCAACAAAAACAACATCAAATTATCATATTCATGTATGCCGAACCTTAAAAATGCCATCGATTCAGCAAACAAAATGAAAAGCAGCACAGAAAAAAAGGAGGGTAACGAAAGGAAATCTTGTAACTGTACCAAAAAAGAAACAGTGCCCCCTAAGCAACAAATGCCTTTATAACAACATTGTGTACCAAGCCACTGTAACATCAGAGAACGCAAAAGAAACATATGTAGGTATCACGGAAAACCAATTCAAAACTAGATATGCAAACCATAAACAATCATTCAACAAAGAAAGATACAAAAACCAAACAGAATTGAGTAAATACATTTGGAAACTTAAAGAAAAAAACATAGACTACAACATATCTTGGAAAATTTTAAAAAGAGCAGCATCATACAACAACATTTCAAAAAAATGCAATCTATGCCTAACAGAGAAATACATTATACTATGTAAACCACAGTTGGCAACTCTAAATGTTAGAACAGAAATGGTTAACAATTGCAGACACAGATGGAAGTTCCTATCAGCGAAAAAAACCAACACCTGAGAAACACATGTAGCACGGGAAAAAAACAACAGCAAACCAGCTAGCGCTATATATATACGTGGCACTGGCAACACAAGCTCATCACATCCTGACGACCGCACAGCGTGAAACAAATTTGTAGATGTTTTTAGAAGCTTGATTTTAACTTGCTTTTAATATAACAAATGTCGCTCCCACTGTGGTTGAGCACTGTTTTTAAGATTGCGCTGATCCTCAGTACCATTCTCTTAACTGCTCCATACGTTGAGCACTTTGAATCAGCAAATTTTAAAATGGAAAAAATCAACTTTAAGCAATCCATCAAAAACATTCCGTTAGCTAAACCCCAGTGCTACATGAAGAAAATGATAGGACAAACGGAAAAATTCATCAAAAATATGAGATGGAAAGCATTTTTCTTTTTAAACCCCAACGCTAAAAAAGAGGATAAAAATACATACGACTTCAAGTCATGGCGAGTACCACCAGCCATTGAAGAAATGAAAACATTTGAAGAAAAAATGAGAAGAATGTTAGCCAACATAGATTTCAAAAAATCTAATAACAAATTTCAATCAGCGTTAGAAAAGGAAATTAAACAAATTCAAAATGACACCAAAATATTTGTGAAGGCGGATAAAACCAATAACTTTTACAAAATAGAACCTGAAGAGTACTCAAAACTCCTTGATAAAAATATCCAGAAAAATTACAGAAAGGCTGACAAGGCTACATATGATCACATCAGAAAGAAAGAAAAGGAACTTGTGCACCAAATGGACCTAAGTGACAGAGTAGAGACCACAGCAGCTAGAGAAGCCTTTATTACACTTAAAGACCACAAACCCAATTTCTTGAACAACCCCAACATGTAGACTGATAAACCCTTCCAAATCTGAACTAGGGAAAATTAGTAAAAAAAAATCTTAGAGAAAACCATAAAAAACATAAAAGAAAACACTGAACTCAATCTCTGGAAAAACACATATGAAGTAATACAATGGTTCAAAAACCTCAATAAACAAGAAAATACAGTTTTTATAACATTTGACATAGTAGATTTCTACCCATCTATAGATGAAAAGCTACTAACTAAAGCTATAAAATTTGCCAACAAGTACACAGAAAATCAGGTCAGAAATGGAAATCATTTTCCACACAAAGAAAACTTTACTGCACAATAAAAATGAAACTGGATTAAGAACACAAGCAGGAATTCAACTTTCGATGTCACAATGGGATCATACGATGGTGCCGAGACTTGCGAGCTTGTCGGACTATTCATGTTATCCAATATTCAAAAAAAA
>JAMYXO010002068.1:0-5000 GCA_033310375.1 Conus canariensis
CACACACACACACACCACAAAACACACACCCACACACACACACGCACGAACAAAACCCCAACCCCCACCCCCACACACACACCCACAAAACACACACCACACACCACACAAACCAAAAAAAACTGAAAATGAAAACATTGCACAGGCATTCTTTTAAAAAATTTTTTATAAGTTTAATCCTGTCAATTATTTTTTCTTATAAAGGGCCCCAAACCCACCCACAAAAAGGGAATTTGTGTAAAAAAAAGAAAATCAAAATTTGGGGAGAATATACAGTTGGGTTTTAAACCCCTTAAAAATTTTAAAATTTGGGTTTTGAGGTTTTTGAAATTTTTGCTTTTTTAAAAACAAATTTTTTAAAATTTTTTTTTCTCCCCTTTTAAAATTTTTTGTAGGTTTTTTATTTTTTTAATTTCTACCGGGGTAAAATAAGGGATGACTTGAAAAAAAAGATCAAAATTCGGGGGGGTCGAGGGATATATGGGGGTTTTTTTTTTTTGCCCCCCGAATTTTGTTTTTAAGGGGGAAATTTTCATGACGATAAGGTGGGACCCCAAAATTTTTAAAAAATTTTTTTAAAACCCCTTTAAAAAAACCCCTTTTTTAAAAAGGGGATTTTTGTTTTGAAAAGGGTTTTTAAATTTTAAGGATCTTTAAAAACTAGCTTGTAGAGAAGTTTGAGTATCAGCTTATTACCCCGGGCCCCCGTAAAAAGTTTTTTTGGGTTTTTTGGCAATTTTTTTTTCTGGCAAACCCCCAAAAATGGGAAAGGGTAAAAAATTTTTGGGTTTTAACAATGATTTGAAAAATAATTTTTTTCGTTTTGGGGATCAAGGAAAATTTTGATTGGTTTTTAACAAAAAATTTTAAATTTTTTTGTAAATTTTTTTTGGGGCAAATTGAAATTGAAAAAACCAGGGAAAAGTTTTTTAAAAAATTTTAAGGCCAAAAAAATTTTTGGTGATTTAACTTTTTCTTAGATTTTATCTTTTTCGTTTTTTTTTTTAAAATTGGGGGGGTTTTTTCCCTATTTGCTTTTGGGGGGTGAGAGCCATTTTCACTTTTTTAGGGGGGGGTTTTACCGAGCGCAGTAATGCTTGGTTTTTTTTCAAAATTTTTCAAAAAAATTGCGGGTTTTTTTTTTGTCGGGGGAAATTCAAAAATTTTTAAAAATTTTCTCTGGCCCCCCCCCCCCCCCCCCCCCCCCCCCCCCCCCCACCCCCCCCCCGTTTTTAAATTTTTTTTTTTCTTTTTTTAAACTCCAAAAAAAAATTCAGTGACCACATTTTTAATTTTTTTCAGGAAAGATCCCCAAATTCCAAAAGAAGACAGGCGTGTATAGATTTTGATGTGTACAAAAGGGGGGGGGGTTTTTTTTTAAAGTTTTTCTTTTGATTGCAAAAAATTTAAAAAAAAATTAAAGAAAAGACTTTTTTGGGGCCCCAATTTCCCCCGGGGGAAAATATTGGGGTGTTTTTAATTGGGATTTTTTTTTTTTTTGGTTTATCCCCAGACCCCCTTTTAAAGGTTTTAAAAATTTTTATCAAGCAAACATTGCTTTAAGGTTACCAATTTTTTTTCCCAAATTTTTTTCATGATCTTGAGAATTTGTGAAAGAAAAAAATGGGGGGGAATAAGGAATAAAACAATTTTTGGGGAAAGTAACAACGCTTTTTTTTTTTTGTGTTTTTTCCCCCCCCGTGGTGTTAAAAAATCCCAGTTTATTGAAGGTGGGTGTTCTGTGTTGGGGTTTGGTGGGGGGGGAATTTTTTGGTCACAACCATGAGGGCCAGTGCCTTTGAAGAATTTTTATATTTTTCGTCCTTTTGTTACTTGATTTGGGCTAAATTCAAGACTAAAAAGGCTGCGCCAGTTTTGAATAAATGCTAATTTATTTTTGTTTTTTTTCTCCGTTTTTGCGCTGTTTTTGATGTGTCCAGTACGGGGTTTATAGGCAAAAGGGGGTTGAAAATTCTTTTTTGGGGGGAAAATTTTTTTTTGTTTGTGTGTGCTCTGGGCTTTTGATTTTCTCCCTAGGCAGTTTGGGGGGCGAAAAAAACATTCGTTTGGGAGTTTTTGGGCCCGTTGTTTTTTGTTTATATGGAAGCAACCTATGGTTCGTTATTTACTGTTTACTGTTCCCTGCCCCCCCTTTTGGATTTCCTCTCATCCAAGGGGACCACAATAACTCGGCCCCCGACAAAAGAAAAAAGCGTTCTGTTCAAAAAAAATACAGAAAACCCCCGTGATTTTTTCCCCCGTCGTCGTGAGGGGGGTTACAAATATGCTTTGTCGTGTTTTTCCTTTTCATGCCATCTGTATTTCCCCCCTTTCCCCCTCCTTTAAAGTCCCCATCCCCCCCTTTTTCATAGGACCGAGGGGGTTTTTAAAACCCCCGGGGCCCGGTTTTTTCCCCATTATGTAGTTATTTTCCCATTTTCTGGTATGTTGTACTTGGTGACCACCTATCAAACAGGCCGAGGGCATAGTCTCTTTAGTATTCATTCGAATTGAGGAACTTTTAAACGACGGTTTCCGGTGTGAACGATAGCATAATAACATCTTGCTCACACGTAAAAATCCCCCATTCTTCAACTGTCGGAAAAAGTGCTTAAGAGAAGGCCAGTTTGGCCGTTTTGGTATGGATGACACGTTACACATTTGCTTTGCAACCTGCGTCGAGAAATTTGAAAAGAAAATAAAAAAAAAAACGAAAAAAAGCTAAAAGATGATAAGAGAAAAAGCCTAATAAGAATAAAGAAAAATAAAAAATAAATAAAAGAAAAAAAAGGAAACAAAAGAAAAGCTAAATAAAGAAGCGATAGATAAAAGAAAGAAAAGAAAAGAAAGAAAAAAGGAAAAAAAAGAAAAGAAAAAGAAAAAAATAAAGGAGAAAAAAAAAAGAACAAAAAAGATAGGAAAAAAGAAAGAAAAGAGAAAAGGAAATTGAAAGAAATGAACTAAATATGAAAAGAAAGAATAAATAAAAAATAAAATTAAATAAATATCGAAAGAAAGAACCAAAAAATAGAAAAGGAAAGACTCAAAAGGGAAAAATAAAAGGAAAAAAAAAAAAAAAGAAAGAAAAAAAAAAAAAAAAAAACAAAGAAAAGATCGAAACGAAAGCAAAAAAAAGAATAAAGAAAAAGTAAAAAAGAAAAAAAAAAAGAAAATAAAAAAGAACAAGAAAAGGAAAGAAGAAAAGAAGAAAAACAAGAAGAAATGAAAAAGAAGCAAAAGAAGAAAACGAAAAAATAACCGATAAAAGAAAAAAGAAGAAAAGAAAGAAAAAAATAAAAAGAATGGAAAAAGAAAGAAAAGAATTAGAGAATATTCGACAAAATGAAATAGAAAAAAGATATAAAGAAAGTATATTTTAAAGAAAAGAAAAAAAGAAGAAATACGAAAACAAGGATGGGAATTATAGTATAAAAAACGAAAAAAATTAAAGGAATAAAAGAAGAAAAGAAGAAGGGGAATAAATAAATAGAAGGTTAAATTAAAAAGAACATGATCAAATAAAAAAAAAGAATAAGAACGGAAGGAAGTCCGGAAGGGGAAATTGAGTGAACGATATGACTGGATGACACGGGAAACGTCTCTAAATGAAGAGCAGTGCTGCCTGGTAGCTCTTCAGTCGGAAATACCCTAAGGTGTTAGGCAATGACACGTTGTGTTTCACGGAGTGTGGATTGTATTATATGCGCTTAGAGTTGGTCATATAGAGAGGTTAGGATAGGAGTTTTTATAAATTTGCCCTTCATTTGTATGGGTGACGTTACATCGGTGAATTGCATAGTCCAGGTTATTTTTTTTGACACTCTCTGTCAAACGGACAGCCGAAAAGCCAAGTAGAGGTGTGATGCTGTCCATTTAAAAAAGCGAGCTCAATGCATGCCCTAGAGGTTCCCCCTTCCGTCAAAGCGGTTTTGTTTATTCTCTAAGCTTTTTGCCTACTCATGAAACAAAAGCTCGGTTCGCATAACAAATTTGTTGACATTAATCAAAGTGGTTATAAAACAAAAACAACCAAAATAACAACAAAAACAAACAATACAACAACACAACAACGAAGGGAGAAAAAAAAAAAAAAACAAAAAAAGGAAAAAAAAGTGTCCCCGGCCTGTGATATTGTGATTGACATCTCCCTGTGTGTGTGTTTTGGTGTGTTTTGAGAGGAGAGGGGAGAGAGAGGCAGAGTAGAGAGAGGGGGAGGAGGGGAGAGTAGGAAAGAGGGGGAGGGGGGGAGGGCGGAAACCGAAATAAACAGGGCGAATTGTGGAAGGTTAGGGAATATGAAAGTTTAGTAGTAAGAAGGGGGGCAAGACGAAGAGAATAAGGCCCAAAACCAGATAAAAACAACCCTTTTTGGGGGTTAGTAATTAAAAGTAAAAAGATTTCAATAAAGGAACAAATGAAAAAGGACCCTGAAACAAATTTTTAGTCAAAAAAAGGGTAAATTTTTAAAAAAAAAAAAAAGTTTAAAAAAATTTTTTGGGAAAAAATAATGAAAAAATAAACTTTTAAAAATTTAAATTTTAAGAAATTGCAAAAAAAGAAAAGCAAAAATTTTTATCATTGTTGTTTCAGTTCATACATTTTTAATATCTTCTTACCATTTTAATTCACTAAATGATAGGGATATGATTTGTTCGGGTTTGAGAGCTACTGTTGTTTATGTTTGGTTTGGAATTTTTAAAGTTTTGTTTATCATTGCTTTCGTTGTCCTCCCCCCTCCCCTTTCTCACCCCCCTCACCCTCCTCTCCTCTCTTCTCCCCCACTTCTTTTTCAGTTTCCCCAAACCCGTTGGGATAATGACATTTTGGAAAGTAACGTTCACCTGGATTCATTTAAAAAAAAAATTTAATTGTTGGCAGCACATTCACAAACCTCTGCGGGCTTTTTTTCTTTGTTTAAACGTTATTTGCTCCTCTCTTCTCTCTTTCTCTCTCTCTTCTCTCTCTCTCTCTCTCTCTCTCTCTCTCTCTTTTCTTTCTCT